>CAXDIG010000160.1:0-46597 GCA_963989225.1 Dromius quadrimaculatus
AACTTCATATAACTGCAGATAGCGCTCTAAAAAAACGAAATATGATGTTTTTCTCGATAGATTCATACATATTATGAGGTCCTGAATAGGAATATGGACTTTTTGATTGTGAAAATCTGCGCGGAAAATTTTGATTTCGACTTATTCCAAAGTTTGTAAGACTGCAAATAGCACTCTAAAAACAGATAATATGATGTATTTGGTGCTAGATTCTGCCATATAACGCAATTTTGAAGCAAAATTATGCTTCTGAGCAGATTTACAGAGTCAAAAATTTCTCAACGAGACTCAGAAAAAACACTGATAACTCGCTGGAAACGCAAAATTATGTGCATTTGAGGACGGATTCATGCTTATTATGTTGTATTAGATAGATTCATGTGATTTGCGATACTTTGAAACTGCTCAGAATGTGGTAATTTTGACTTATTTCAAACTTTATATAACTGCAGATAGCGCTCTGAAAACACGAAATAAGATGTTTTTATCGATAGATTCATATATATTATGAGGTCCTGAATAGGAATATGAACTTTTTGATTTTGAAAATCTGCGCGGAAAAGCGTGATTTCGACTTGTTCCAGAGTTTGTAAAACTGCAAATAGCACTCTGAAAACACGGAATATGATGTATTTGGTGCTTGATTCTGCCGTATAACGCACTTTTGAAGCAAAATCTTACTGCTGAGCAGATTTACATAGTCAAACATTTCTTAACGAGACTCAGAAAAAACGCTGATAACTCGCTGGAAACGCAAAATTTTGTGCATTTGAGGACGAGATCATGCGTATTATGTTGTATTGGATAGCTTTATGTGATTTGCGATACTTTGAAACTGCTCAGAATGTGGTAATATTGACTTATGTCAAACTTCATATAACTGCAGATAGCGCTCTGAAAACACGAAATATGATGTTTTTGTTGATAGATTCATACATATTATGAGGTCCTGAATAGAAATATTAACTTTTTGATTGTGAAAGTTTGCGCGGAAAAGCGTGATTTCGACCTATTCCAAAGTTTGTAAAACTGCAAATAACACCCTTGAAACACGGAATATGATGTATTTGGCGCTAGATTCTGCCATATTACGCACTTTTGAAGCAAAATCTTGCTTCTGAGCAGATTCACAGAGTCAAAAATTTCTCAACGAGACTCAGAATAAACGCTGATATCTCGCTGAAAACGCAGAATTTTGTGCATTTGAGGACGGTTTCATGCGTATTATGTTGTATTGGATAGATTTATCCGCAAAAAGCGTGATATCGACTTATTCCAAAGTTTGTCAAACTGCAAATAGCACTCTAAAAACACGAAATATGATGTATTTGGTGCTAGATTCTGCCATATAACGCACTTTTGAAGCAGAATCTTGCTTCTGAGCAGATTCACAGAGTCAAAAATTCCTCAACGAGACTCAGAAAAAACGCTGATAACTCGCTGGAAACGCAAAACTCTGTTCATTTTGAGGACGGATTCATGCGTATTATGTTGTATTGGATAGATTCTTGTGATTTGCGATATCATGTTGTATTGGATAGATTTATGTGATTTGGTTTACTTCGAAACTGCTCAGAATGTGGTAATTTTGACTTATTCTAAACTTCATATAACTGCAGATAGCGCTCTAAAAAAACGAAATATGATGTTTTTCTCGATAGATTCATACATATTATGAGGTCCTGAATAGGAATATGGACTTTTTGATTGTGAAAATCTGCGCGGAAAATTTTGATTTCGACTTATTCCAAAGTTTGTAAGACTGCAAATAGCACTCTAAAAACAGATAATATGATGTATTTGGTGCTAGATTCTGCCATATAACGCAATTTTGAAGCAAAATTATGCTTCTGAGCAGATTTACAGAGTCAAAAATTTCTCAACGAGACTCAGAAAAAACACTGATAACTCGCTGGAAACGCAAAATTATGTGCATTTGAGGACGGATTCATGCTTATTATGTTGTATTAGATAGATTCATGTGATTTGCGATACTTTGAAACTGCTCAGAATGTGGTAATTTTGACTTATTTCAAACTTTATATAACTGCAGATAGCGCTCTGAAAACACGAAATAAGATGTTTTTATCGATAGATTCATATATATTATGAGGTCCTGAATAGGAATATGAACTTTTTGATTTTGAAAATCTGCGCGGAAAAGCGTGATTTCGACTTGTTCCAGAGTTTGTAAAACTGCAAATAGCACTCTGAAAACACGAAATATGATGTATTTGGTGCTAGATTCTGCCATATAACGCACTTTTGAAGCAAACCTTCCTTCTGAGCAGATTTACAGAGTCAAAAATTTCTCAACGAGACTCAGAAAAAACGCTGATAACTCGCTGGAAACGCAAAATTTTGTGCATTTGAGGACGGATTCATGCGTATTATGTTGTATTGGATAGATTTATGTGATTTGCGATACTTTGAATCGGCTCAGAATGTGGTAATTCTGACTTATTTCAAACTTCATATAGCTGCAGATAGCGCTGTGACAACACGAATATGATGTTTTTGTTGATTGATTCATACATATCATGAGGTCCTGAATAGAAATATAAACTTTTTGAATGTAAAAATCTGCGCGGAAAAGCGTGATTTCGACTTATTCCAAAGTCTGTAAAACTGCAGATAGCACTCTCAAAACACGAAATATGATGAATTTGGTGCTGGATCCTGCCATATCACGCACTTTTGAAGCAAAATCTTGCTTCTGAGCAGATTTACAGAGTCAGAAATTTCTCAACGAGACTCAGGAAAAACGCTGATAACTCGCTGGGAACACAAAATTTTGTGCATTTGAGGACGGGTTCATGCGTATTATGTTGTATTGGATAGATTTATGTGATTTACGATACTTTGAAACTGCTCAGAATGTGGTAATTTTGACTTATTTCAAACTTCATATAATTGCAGTTAGCACTCTGAAAACACGAAATATGATGTTTTTGTCGTTTGATTCATACATATTATGAGGTCCTGAATGGGAATATGAACTTTTTGATTGTAAAATCTGCGCGGAAAAGCGTGATTCCGACTTATTCCAGAGTTTGTAAAATTGCAAATAGCACTCTGAAAACACGAAATATGATGAATTTGATGCTAGATTCTGTCATATAACGCACTTTTGATGCAAAATCATGCTTCTGAGCAGATTTACAGAGTCAAAAATTTCTCAACGAGACTCAGTAAAAACACTGATATCTCGCTGGGAACGCAAAATTTAGTGCATTTGAGGACGGATTCATACGTATTATGTTGTATTGGATAGATTTATGTAACTTGCAATACTTTGAAACTGCTCAGAATGTGGTAATTTTGACTTATTTCAAACTTTATATAACTGCAGATAGCGCTCTGAAAACACGAAATATAATGTTTTCATCGATAGATTCATACATATTATGAGGTCCTGAATAGGAATATGAACTTTTTGATTTTTAAAATCTGCGCGGAAAAGCGTGATTTCGAATCATTCCAAAGTTTGTAAAACTGCAGAAAGCACTCTAAAAACAAGAAATATGATGTATTTGGTGCTAGATTCTGCCATATAACGCACTTTTGAAGCAAAATCTTGCTCCTGAGCAGATTTACAGAGTCAAAAATTTCTCAACGAGACTCAGAAAAAACACTGATAACTCGCTGGAAACGCAAAATTTTGTGCATTTGAGGACGGATTCATGCGTATCATGTTAGATTCATGTGATTTGCTTTACTTTGAATCTGCTCAGAATGTGGTAATTTTGACTTATTTCAAACTTTATATAACTGCAGATAGCGCTCTGAAAACACGGAATATGATGTTTTTATTGATAGATTCATACATATTATGAGGTCTTGAATAGGAATATGAACTTTTTGATTTCGAAAATCTGCGCGGGAAAGCGTGATTTCGACTTATTACAAAGTTTGTAAAACTGCAAATAGCACTCTAAAAACAGGAAATATGATGTATTTGATGCTAGATTCTGCCATATAACGCACTTTGAAGCAAAATCTTGCTTCTGAGCAGATTTACAAAGTCAAAAATTTCTCAACGAGATTCAGAAAAAACACTGATAACTCGCTGGGAACGCAAAATTTTGTGCATTTGAGGACGGATTCATGCGTATCATGTTGTATTGGATAGATCTATGTGATTTGCGGTACTTTGAAACTGCTCGGAATGTGGTAATTTTGACTTATTTCAAACTTCATATAACTGCAGATAGCGCTCTGAAAACACGAAACATGATGTTTTTGTCGATAGATTCGTACATCTCATGAGGTCCTGAATAGGAATATGAACTTTTTGATTGTGAAAATTAGCGCGGAAAAGCGTGATTTCGACTCATTCCAAAGTTTGTAAAACTT
The DNA here is from genome assembly GCA_963989225.1 of Dromius quadrimaculatus. Taxonomy (NCBI): domain Eukaryota; kingdom Metazoa; phylum Arthropoda; class Insecta; order Coleoptera; family Carabidae; genus Dromius; species Dromius quadrimaculatus. Next base: position 4,357 of record CAXDIG010000160.1, read on the forward strand.
CAAATAGCACTCTAAAAACACGAAATATGATGTGTTTGGTGCTAGATTTTGTCATATAACGAACTTTTGAAGCAAAATCTTACTTCTGAGCAGATTTACAGAGTCAAAAATTTCTCAACGAGACTCAGAAAAAACGCTGATAACTCGCTGGAAACGCAAAATTTTGTGCATTTGAGGATGGATTCATGCGTATTATGTTGTATTGGATAGATTCATGTGATTTGCGATACTTTGAAACTGCTCAGAATGTGGTAATTTTGACTTAATTCAAACTTCATATAACTGCAGATAGCGCTCTGAAAACACGAAATATGATGTTTTTGTCAATAGATTCATACATATTATGAAGTCCTGAATAGGAATATGAACTTTTGATTTTGAAAAATCTGCGCGGAAAAGCGTGATTTCGACTTGTTCCAGAGTTTGTAAAACTGCAAAATAGCACTCTGAAAACACGAAATATGATGTATTTGGTGCTAGATTCTGCCATATAACGCACTTTGAAGCAAACCTTCCTTCTGAGCAGATTTACAGAGTCAAAAATTTCTCAACGAGACTCAGAAAAAACGCTGATAACTCGCTGGAAACGCAAAATTTTGTGCATTTGAGGACGGATTCATGCGTATTATGTTGTATTGGATAGATTTATGTGATTTGCGATACTTTGAATCGGCTCAGAATGTGGTAATTCTGACTTATTTCAAACTTCATATAACTGCAGATAGCGCTGTGACAACACGAATATGATGTTTTTGTTGATTGATTCATACATATCATGAGGTCTTGAATAGAAATATAAACTTTTTGAATGTAAAAATCTGCGCGGAAAAGCGTGATTTCGACTTATTCCAAAGTCTGTAAAACTGCAGATAGCACTCTCAAAACACGAAATATGATGAATTTGGGGCTGGATTCTGCCATATCACGCACTTTTGAAGCAAAATCTTGCTTCTGAGCAGATTTACAGAGTCAGAAATTTCTCAACGAGACTCAGGAAAAAACGCTGATAACTCGCTGGGAACACAAAATTTTGTGCATTTGAGGACGGGTTCATGCGTATTATGTTGTATTGGATAGATTTATGTGATTTACGATACTTTGAAACTGCTCAGAATGTGGTAATTTTGACTTATTTCAAACTTCATATAATTGCAGTTAGCACTCTGAAAACACGAATATGATGTTTTTGTCGTTTGATTCATACATATTATGAGGTCCTGAATGGGAATATGAACTTTTTGATTGTAAAATCTGCGCGGAAAAGCGTGATTCCGACTTATTCCAGAGTTTGTAAAATTGCAAATAGCACTCTGAAAACACGAAATATGATGAATTTGATGCTAGATTCTGTCATATAACGCACTTTTGATGCAAAATCATGCTTCTGAGCAGATTTACAGAGTCAAAAATTTCTCAACGAGACTCAGTAAAAACACTGATATCTCGCTGGGAACGCAAAATTTAGTGCATTTGAGGACGGATTCATACGTATTATGTTGTATTGGATAGATTTATGTGACTTGCAATACTTGAAACTGCTCAGGATGTGGTAATTTTGACTTATTTCAAACTTTATATAACTGCAGATAGCGCTCTGAAAACACGAAATATGATGTTTTCATCGATAGATTCATACATATTATGAGGTCCTGAATAGGAATATGAACTTTTTGATTTTAAAATCTGCGCGGAAAAGCGTGATTTCGAATCATTCCAAAGTTTGTAAAACTGCAGAAAGCACTCTAAAAACAAGAAATATGATGTATTTGGTGCTAGATTCTGCCATATAACGCACTTTTGAAGCAAAATCTTGCTCCTGAGCAGATTTACAGAGTCAAAAATTTCTCAACGAGACTCAGAAAAAACACTGATAACTCGCTGGAAACGCAAAATTTTGTGCATTTGAGGACGGATTCATGCGTATCATGTTAGATTCATGTGATTTGCTTTACTTTGAATCTGCTCAGAATGTGGTAATTTTGACTTATTTCAAACTTTATATAACTGCAGATAGCGCTCTGAAAACACGAAATATGATGTTTTTATTGATAGATTCATACATATTATGAGGTCTTGAATAGGAATATGAACTTTTTGATTTCGAAAATCTGCGCGGGAAAGCGTGATTTCGTCTTATTACAAAGTTTGTAAAACTGCAAATAGCACTCTAAAAACAGGAAATATGATGTATTTGATGCTAGATTCTGCCATATAACGCACTTTGAAGCAAAATCTTGCTTCTGAGCAGATTTACAAAGTCAAAAATTTCTCAACGAGATTCAGAAAAAACACTGATAACTCGCTGGGAACGCAAAATTTTGTGCATTTGAGGACGGATTCATGCGTATCATGTTGTATTGGATAGATCTATGTGATTTGCGGTACTTTGAAACTGCTCGGAATGTGGTAATTTTGACTTATTTCAAACTTCATATAACTGCAGATAGCGCTCTGAAAACACGAAACATGATGTTTTTGTCGATAGATTCGTACATCTCATGAGGTCCTGAATAGGAATATGAACTTTTTGATTGTGAAAATTAGCGCGGAAAAGCGTGATTTCGACTCATTCCAAAGTTTGTAAAACTTCAAATAGCACTCTAAAAACACGAAATATGATGTGTTTGGTGCTAGATTTTGTCATATAACGAACTTTTGAAGCAAAATCTTACTTCTGAGCAGATTTACAGAGTCAAAAATTTCTCAACGAGACTCAGAAAAAACGCTGATAACTCGCTGGAAACGCAAAATTTTGTGCATTTGAGGATGGATTCATGCTTATTATGTTGTATTGGATAGATTCATGTGATTTGCGATACTTTGAAACTGCTCAGAATGTGGTAATTTTGACTTAATTCAAACTTCATATAACTGCAGATAGCGCTCTGAAAACACGAAATATGATGTTTTTGTCAATAGATTCATACATATTATGAAGTCCTGGATAGGAATATGAACTTTTTGATTGTAAAAATCTGCGCGGAAAAGCGTGATTTCAACTTATTCCAAAGTTTGTAAAACTGCAAATAGCACTCTAAAAACTCGAAATATGATGTATTTGGTGCTAGATTCTGTCATATAACGCACTTTGAAGCAAAATCTTGCTTTTGAGCAGATTAACAGAGTCAAATGTTTCTCAACGAGACTCAGAAAAAACGCTGATAACTCGCTGGAAGCGCAAAATTTTGTGCATTTGAGGACGGATTCATGCGTATTATGTTGTATTGGATAGATTTATGTGATTTGCGATACTTTGAAACTGCTCAGAATGTGGTAATTTTGACTTATTTCAAACTTCATATAACTGCAGATAGCGCTCTGAAAACACGAAACATGATGTTTTTGTTGATAGATTCGTACATATCATGAGGTCCTGAATAGGAATATAAACTTTTTGATTGTGAAAATTTGCGCGGAAAAGCGTGATTTCGACTTATTCCAAAGTTTGTAAAACTGCAAATAGCACTCTGAAAACACAAATATGATGTATTTGATGCTAGATTATGTCATATAACGCAGTTTTGTAGCAAAATCTTGCTTCTGAGCAGACTTACAGGGTCAAAATTTCTCAACGAGACTCAGGAAAAATCGCTGATAACTCGCTGGAAACGCACAATTTTGTGCATTTGAGGACGGATTCATGCGTATTATGTTGTATTGGATAGATTCATGTAATTTGCGATACTTTGAAACTACTCAGAATGTGGTTATTTTGACTTAATTCAAACTTCATATAACTGCAGATAGCGCTCTGAAAACATGAAATATGATGTTTATGTCGATAGATTCATACATATTATGAGGTCCTGAATAGGAATATGAACTTTTTGGTTGAGAAAATCTGCGCGGAAAAGCGTGATTTCAACTTATTCCAAAGTTTGTTAAACTGCAAATAGCACTCTGAAAACACGGAGTATGATGTATTTGGTGCTAGATTCTGCCATATAACGCACTTTCAAAGCAAAATCTTGCTTCTGAGCAGATTTACAGAGTCAAATGTTTCTCAACGAGACTCAGAAAAAACGCTGATAACTCGCTGGAAACGCAAAATTTTGTGCATTTGAGGACGGATTCATGCGTATTATGTTGTATTGGATAGATTTATGTGATTTGCGATACTTTGAAACTGCTCAGAATGTGGTAATTTTGACTTATTTCAAACTTCATATAACTGCAGATAGCGCTCTGAAAACACGAAACATGATGTTTTTGTCGATAGATTCGTACATATCATGAGGTCCTGAATAGGAATATGAACTTTTAGATTGTAAAAATTTGCGCGGAAAAGCGTGATTCCGAGTTATTCCAAAGTTTGTAAGACTGCAAATAGCAGTCTAAAACCACGAAATATGATGTATTTGGTGCTAGATTCTGCCATATAACGCACTTTTGAAGCAAAATCTTACTTCTGAGCAGATTTACAGAGTTAAAAGTTTCTCAACGAGACTCAGGAAAATCGCTGATAACTCGCTGGTAACGCACAATTTTGTGCATCTGAGGACGGATTCATGCGTATTATGTTGTATTGGATAGATTCATGTGATTTGCGATACTTCGAAACTACTCAAAATGTGGTAATTTTGACTTGATTCAAACTTCATATAACTGCAGATAGCGCTCTGAAAACACGAAATATGTTGTTTATGTCGATAGATTCATACATATTATGAGGTCCTGAATAGGAATATGAACTTTTTGATTGTGAAAATCTGCGCGGAAAAGCGTAATTTCGACTCATTCCAAAGTTTGTAAAACTGCAAATAGCACTCTAAAAACACGAAATATAATGTGTTTGATGCTAGATTCTGCCATATAACCCACATTTCAACCAGAACCTTGCTTCTGAGCAGATTTACAGAGTCTAAAGTTTCTCAACAAGACTCAGAAAAAACGCTGAAAACTCGCTGGAAACGCAAAATTTTGTGCATTTGAGGACGGTTTCATGCGTATTATGTTATATTGGATAGATTTATCCGCAAAAAGCGTGATATCGACTTATTCCAAGGTTTGTCAAACTGCAAATAGCACTCTAAAAACACAAAATATGATGTATTTGGTGCTAGATTTTGCCGTATAACGCACTTTTTAGGCAAAATCTTGCTTTTGAGCAGATTTACAGAGTCAAAAATTCCTCAACGAAAGTCAGAAAAAACGCTGATAACTCGCTGGAAACGCAAAATTCTGTTCATTTGAGGACGGATTCATGCGTATTATGTTGTATTGGATAGATTCTTGAGATTTGCGATATTATGTTGTATTGGATAGATTTATGTGATTTGGTTTACTTTGAAACTGCTCAGAATGTGGTAATTTTGACTTATTCCAAACTTCATATAACTGCAGATAGCGCTCTAAAAAAACGAAATATGATGTTTTTCTCGATAGATTCATACATATTATGAGGTCCTGAATAGGAATATGAACTTTTTGATTGTGAAAATCTGCGCGGAAAATCTTGATTTCGACTTATTTCAAAGTTTGTAAAACTGCAAATAGCACTCTAAAAACACGGAATATGATGTATTTGGTGCTTGATTCTGCCGTATAACGCACTTTCGAAGCAAAATCTTGCTGCTGAGCAGATTTACAGAGTCAAACATTTCTCAACGAGACTCAGAAAAAACGCTGATAACTCGCTGGAAACGCAAAATTTTGTGCATTTGAGGACGAGATCATGCGTATTATGTTGTATTGGATAGCTTTATGTGATTTGCGATACTTTGAAACTGCTCAGAATGTGGTAATTTTGACTTATTTCAAACTTCATATAACTGCAGATAGCGCTCTGAAAACACGAAATATGATGTTTTTGTTGATAGATTCATACATATTATGAGGTCCTGAATAGAAATATTAACTTTTTGATTGTGAAAGTTTGCGCGGAAAAGCGTGATTTCGACTTATTCCAAAGTTTGTAAAACTGCAAATAACACTCTTGAAACACGGAATATGATGTATTTGGCGCTAGATTCTGCTATATTACGCACTTTTGAAGCAAAATCTCGCTTCTGAGCAGATTCACAGGGTCAAAAATTTCTCAACGAGACTCAGAATAAACGCTGATATCTCGCTGAAAACGCAGAATTTTGTGCATTTGAGGACGGTTTCATGCGTATTATGTTGTATTGGATAGATTTATCCGCAAAAAGCGTGATATCGACTTATTCCAAAGTTTGTCAAACTGCAAATAGCACTCTAAAAACACGAAATATGATGTATTTGGTGCTAGATTCTGCCATATAACGCACTTTTGAAGCAAAATCTTGCTTCTGAGCAGATTCACAGAGTCAAAAATTCCTCAACGAGACTCAGAAAAAACGCTGATAACTCGCTGGAAACGCAAAACTCTGTTCATTTGAGGACGGATTCATGCGTATTATGTTGTATTGGATAGATTCTTGTGATTTGCGATATCATGTTGTATTGGATAGATTTATGTGATTTGGTTACTTTGAAACTGCTCAGAATGTGGTAATTTTGACTTATTCTAAACTTCATATAACTGCAGATAGCGCTCTAAAAAAACGATATATGATGTTTTTCTCGATAGATTCATACATATTATGAGGTCCTGAATAGGAATATGAACTTTTTGATTGTGACTCAGAAAAAACACTGATAACTCGCTGGAAACGCAAAATTTTGTGCATTTGAGGACGGATTCATGCGTATCATGTTAGATTCATGTGATTTGCTTTACTTTGAATCTGCTCAGAATGTGGTAATTTTGACTTATTTCAAACTTTATATAACTGCAGATAGCGCTCTGAAAACACGAAATATGATGTTTTTATTGATAGATTCATACATATTATGAGGTCTTGAATAGGAATATGAACTTTTTGATTTCGAAAATCTGCGCGGGAAAGCGTGATTTCGTCTTATTACAAAGTTTGTAAAACTGCAAATAGCACTCTAAAAACAGGAAATATGATGTATTTGATGCTAGATTCTGCCATATAACGCACTTTGAAGCAAAATCTTGCTTCTGAGCAGATTTACAAAGTCAAAAATTTCTCAACGAGATTCAGAAAAAACACTGATAACTCGCTGGGAACGCAAAATTTTGTGCATTTGAGGACGGATTCATGCGTATCATGTTGTATTGGATAGGTCTATGTGATTTGCGGTACTTTGAAACTGCTCGGAATGTGGTAATTTTGACTTATTTCAAACTTCATATAACTGCAGATAGCGCTCTGAAAACACGAAACATGATGTTTTTGTCGATAGATTCGTACATCTCATGAGGTCCTGAATAGGAATATGAACTTTTTGATTGTGAAAATTAGCGCGGAAAAGCGTGATTTCGACTCATTCCAAAGTTTGTAAAACTTCAAATAGCACTCTAAAAACACGAAATATGATGTGTTTGGTGCTAGATTTTGTCATATAACGAACTTTTGAAGCAAAATCTTACTTCTGAGCAGATTTACAGAGTCGAAAAATTTCTCAACGAGACTCAGAAAAAACGCTGATAACTCGCTGGAAACGCAAAATTTTGTGCATTTGAGGATGGATTCATGCGTATTATGTTGTATTGGATAGATTCATGTGATTTGCGATACTTGAAACTGCTCAGAATGTGGTAATTTTGACTTAATTCAAACTTCATATAACTGCAGATAGCGCTCTGAAAACACGAAATATGATGTTTTTGTCAATAGATTCATACATATTATGAAGTCCTGGATAGGAATATGAACTTTTTGATTGTAAAAATCGGCGCGGAAAAGCGTGATTTCAACTTATTCCAAAGTTTGTAAAACTGCAAATAGCACTCTAAAAACTCGAAATATGATGTATTTGGTGCTAGATTCTGTCATATAACGCACTTTTGAAGCAAAATCTTGCTTTTGAGCAGATTTACAGAGTCAAATGTTTCTCAACGAGACTCAGAAAAAACGCTGATAACTCGCTGGAAGCGCAAAATTTTGTGCATTTGAGGACGGATTCATGCGTATTATGTTGTATTGGATAGATTTATGTGATTTGCGATACTTTGAAACTGCTCAGAATGTGGTAATTTTGACTTATTTCAAACTTCATATAACTGCAGATAGCGCTCTGAAAACACGAAACATGAAGTTTTTGTCGATAGATTCGTACATATCATGAGGTCCTGAATAGGAATATAAACTTTTTGATTGTAAAAATTTGCGCGGAAAAGCGTGATTTCGACTTATTCCAAAGTTTGTAAAACTGCAAATAGCACTCTGAAAACACAAAATATGATGTATTTGATGCTAGATTATGTCATATAACGCAGTTTTGTAGCAAAATCTTGCTTCTGAGCAGACTTACAGGGTCAAAATTTCTCAACGAGACTCAGGAAAATCGCTGATAACTCGCTGGAAACGCAAAATTTTGTGCATTTGAGGACGGATTCATGCGTATTATGTTGTATTGGATAGATTTATGTGATTTGCGATACTTTGAAACTGCTCAGAATGTGGTAATTTTGACTTATTTCAAACTTCATATAACTGCAGATAGCGCTCTGAAAACACGAAACATGATGTTTTTTGTCGATAGATTCGTACATATCATGAGGTCCTGAATAGGAATATGAACTTTTTGATTGTAAAAATTTGCGCGGAAAAAGCGTGATTCCGACTTATTCCAAAGTTTGTAAGACTGCAAATAGCAGTCTAAAACCACGAAATATGATGTATTTGGTGCTAGATTCTGCCATATAACGCACTTTTGAAGCAAAATCTTACTTCTGAGCAGATTTACAGAGTTAAAAGTTTCTCAACGAGACTCAGGAAAATCGCTGATAACTCGCTGGTAACGCACAATTTTGTGCATTTGAGGACGGATTCATGCGTATTATGTTGTATTGGATAGATTCATGTGATTTGCGATACTTCGAAACTACTCAGAATGTGGTAATTTTGACTTGATTCAAACTTCATATAACTGCAGATAGCGCTCTGAAAACACGAAATATGATGTTTATGTCGATAGATTCATACATATTATGAGGTCCTGAATAGGAATATGAACTTTTTGATTGTGAAAATCTGCGCGGAAAAGCGTAATTTCGACTCATTCCAAAGTTTGTAAAACTGCAAATAGCACTCTAAAAACACGAAATATAATGTGTTTGATGCTAGATTCTGCCATATAACCCACATTTCAACCAGAACCTTGCTTCTGAGCAGATTTACAGAGTCTAAAGTTTCTCAACAAGACTCAGAAAAAACGCTGAAAACTCGCTGGAAACGCAAAAATTTTGTGCATTTGAGGACGGTTTCATGCGTATTATGTTATATTGGATAGATTTATCCGCAGAAAGCGTGATATCGACTTATTCCAAGGTTTGTCAAACTGCAAATAGCACTCTAAAAACACAAAATATGATGTATTTGGTGCTAGATTTTGCCGTATAACGCACTTTTTAGGCAAAATCTTGCTTTTGAGCAGATTTACAGAGTCAAAAATTCCTCAACGAAAGTCAGAAAAAACGCTGATAACTCGCTGGAAACGCAAAATTCTGTTCATTTGAGGACGGATTCATGCGTATTATGTTGTATTGGATAGATTCTTGTGATTTGCGATATTATGTTGTATTGGATAGATTTATGTGATTTGGTTTACTTTGAAACTGCTCAGAATGTGGTAATTTTGACTTATTCCAAACTTCATATAACTGCAGATAGCGCTCTAAAAAAACGAAATATGATGTTTTTCTCGATAGATTCATACATATTATGAGGTCCTGAATAGGAATATGAACTTTTTGATTGTGAAAATCTGCGCGGAAAATCTTGATTTCGACTTATTTCAAAGTTTGTAAAACTGCAAATAGCACTCTAAAAACACGGAATATGATGTATTTGGTGCTTGATTCTGCCGTATAACGCACTTTTGAAGCAAAATCTTGCTGCTGAGCAGATTTACAGAGTCAAACATTTCTCAACGAGACTCAGAAAAATCGCTGATAACTCGCTGGAAACGCAAAATTTTGTGCATTTGAGGACGAGATCATGCGTATTATGTTGTATTGGATAGCTTTATGTGATTTGCGATACTTTGAAACTGCTCAGAATGTGGTAATTTTGACTTATTTCAAACTTCATATAACTGCAGATAGCGCTCTGAAAACACGAAATATGATGTTTTTGTTGATAGATTCATACATATTATGAGGTCCTGAATAGAAATATTAACTTTTTGATTGTGAAAGTTTGCGCGGAAAAGCGTGATTTCGACTTATTCCAAAGTTTGTAAAACTGCAAATAACACTCTTGAAACACGGAATATGATGTATTTGGCGCTAGATTCTGCTATATTACGCACTTTTGAAGCAAAATCTCGCTTCTAAGCAGATTCACAGGGTCAAAAATTTCTCAACGAGACTCAGAATAAACGCTGATATCTCGCTGAAAACGCAGAATTTTGTGCATTTGAGGACGGTTTCATGCGTATTATGTTGTATTGGATAGATTTATCCGCAAAAAGCGTGATATCGACTTATTCCAAAGTTTGTCAAACTGCAAATAGCACTCTAAAAACACGAAATATGATGTATTTGGTGCTAGATTCTGCCATATAACGCACTTTTGAAGCAAAATCTTGCTTCTGAGCAGATTCACAGAGTCAAAAATTCCTCAACGAGACTCAGAAAAAACGCTGATAACTCGCTGTAAACGCAAAACTCTGTTCATTTGAGGACGGATTCATGCGTATTATGTTGTATTGGATAGATTCTTGTGATTTGCGATATCATGTTGTATTGGATAGATTTATGTGATTTGGTTTACTTTGAAACTGCTCAGAATGTGGTAATTTTGACTTATTCTAAACTTCATATAACTGCAGATAGCGCTCTAAAAAAACGATATATGATGTTTTTCTCGATAGATTCATACATATTATGAGGTCCTGAATAGGAATATGAACTTTTTGATTGTGAAAATCCGCGCGGAAAATCTTGATTTCGACTTATTTCAAAGTTTGTAAAACTGCAAATAGCACTCTAAAAGCACGGAATATGATGTATTTGATGCTTGATTTTGCCGTATAACGCACTTTTGAAGCAAAATCTTGCTTCTGATTAGATTAACAGAGTCAAAAATTACTCAACAAGACTCAGAAAAAACGCTGATAACTTGCTGGAAACGCAAAATTTTGTGCATTTGAGGAAGGATTCATGCGTATTATGTTGTATTCGATAGATTTATGTGATCTGCGATACTTGGAAACTGCTCAGAATGTGGTAATTTTGACTTATATCAAACTTCATATAACTGCAGATAGTGCTCTGAAAACACGAAATATGATGTTTTTGTCGAGAGATTCATACATATTATGAGGTTCTGAATAGAAATATGAACTTTTTGATTGTGAAAATCTGCGCGGAGAAGCGTGATTTCGACTTATTCCAAAGCTTGTAATACTGCAAATAGCACTCTAAAAACACGAAATATGATGTACTTGGTGCTAGATTCTGCCATATAACGCACTTTTGAAGCAAAATCTTGCTTCTGAGCAGATTTACAGTCGAAAATTTCTCAACAAGACTCAGAAAATACGCTGATTACTCGCTGGAAACGCAAAATCTTGTGCATTTGAGGACGGATTCATGCATATTATGTTGGATAAATCCATGTGATTTGCGATACTTTGGAACTGCTCAGAATGTGGTAATTTAGACTTATATCAATCTTCGTATAACTGCAGATAGCGCTCTGAAAACACAAAATATGATGTTTTTGTCAATAGATTCATACATATTATGAGGTCCTGAATAGGAATATGAACTTTTTGATTGTGAAAATCTGCGCGGAAAAGCGTGATTTCGACTCATTCCAAAGTTTGTGAAACTGCAAATAGCACTCTAAAAACATGAAATATGATGTATTTGGTGCTAGATTCTGCCATATAACGCACCTTTGAAGCAAAATCTTGCTTCTGAGCAGATTTGAAGTCAAAAATTTCTCGACAAGACTCAGAAAAAACGCTGATAAGTCGCTGGAAACGCAAAATTTTGTGCACTTGATTACGGATTTATGCGTATTATGTTGTATTGGATAGTTTTATGTGATTTGCGATACTTTGAAACTGCTCAGAAAGTGGTAATTTTGACTTATTTCAAACTTCATATAACTGCAGATAGCGCTCTAAAAACACAAAATATTATGTTTTTGTTGATAGATTCATACATATTATGAGGTCCTGGATAGGAATATGAACTTTTTGATTGTGAAAATCTGCGCGGAAAAGCTTGATTCCGACCTATTCCAAAGTTTATCAAACTGCAAATAGCACTCTAAAAACACGAAGTATGATGTATTTGTTGCTAGATTCTGCCATATAACGCACTTTTAAAGCAAAATCTTACTTCTGAGCAGATTTACAGAGTCAAAAATTTCTCAACGAGACTCGGAAAAAACGCTGATAACTTTCTGGAAACGCAAAATTTTGTGCATTTGAGGACGGGATCATGCGTATTATGTTGTATTGGATAGATTTATGTGATTTGCGATACTTTGAAACTGCTCAGAATAAGGTTATTCTGACCTATTTCAAACTTCATATAACTGCAGAGAGCGCTCTGAAAACACGAAATATAATGTTTTTGTCGATAGATTCATACATATTATGAGGTCCTGAATAGGATTATGAACTTTTTGATTGTGAAAGTCTGCGCGGAAGAGCGTGATTTCGACTTATTTCAAAGTTTGTAAAACTGCAAATAACACTCTAAAAACACAAGATATGATCTATTTGGTGCAAGATTCTGCCATGTAACGCACTTTTGAAGCAAAATCTTGCTTCTGAGCAGATTCACAGAGTCAAAAATTTCTCAACGAGACTCAGAAAAAACGCTGATAACTCGCTGGGAACGTGAAATTTTGTGCATTTGAGGACGGATTCATGCGTATTATGTTGTATTGGAAAGATTTATGTGATTTGCGATACTTTGAACTGCTCAGAATGTGTTAATTTTGACTCATTGCAAACTTCATATAAACTGCAGATAGCGCTCTGAAAACACAAAATATGATGTTTTTGTCGATAGATTCATACATATTATGAGGTCTTGGATAGGAATATGAACCTTTTGATTGTGAAAATCTGCGCGGGGAAAGCGTGATTTCGACTTATTCCAAAGTTTGTAAAACTGCAAATAGCACTCTAAAAAGACGAAATATGATGTATTTGGTGCAAGATTCTGCCATATAACGCACTTTTGAAGCAAAATCTTGCTTATGAGCAGATTTACAGAGTCAAAAATTTCTCAACGAGACTCAGAAAAAACGCTGATAACTCGCTGGAAACGCAAAATTTTGTTCTTTTGAGGACGGATTCATGCGTATTATGTTGTATTGGATAGATTCTTGTGATTTGCGATATTATGTTGTATTGGATAGAGTTATGTGATTTGGTTTACTTGAAACTGCTCAGAATGTGGTAATTTTGACTTATTTCAATCTTCGTATAACTGCAGATAGCGCTCTGAAAACACAAAATATGATGTTTTTGTCAATAGATTCATACATATTATGAGGTCCTGGATAGGAATATGAACTTTTTGATTGTGAGAATCTGCGCGGAAAAGCGTGATTTTGACTTATTCCAAAGTTTGTAAAACTGCAAATTGCACTCTAAAAACACGAAATATGATGTATTTGGTGCTAGATTCTGCCATATAACGCACTTTTGAAGCGTAATCTTGCTTCCGAGCAGATTTACAGAGTCAAAAGTTTCTCAACGAGACTCTGAAAAAACGCTGATAACTCGCTGGAAACGCAAAATTTTGTGCATTTGAGGACACATTCATGCGTATTATGTTGTATTGGATAGATTTATGTGATCTGCAATACTTTGAAACTGTACAGAATGTGGTTGTTTTGACTTATTTCAAACTTCATATAACTGCAGATAGCGCTCTAAAAACACAAAATATGATGTTTTTCTCCATAGATTCATACATATTATGAGGTCCTGAATAGGAATATGAACTTTTTGATTGTGAGAATCTGCACGGAAAAGCGTGATTTCGACTTATTCCGATGTTTGTAAAACTGCAAATTGCACTCTAAAAACACGAAATATGATGTATTTGGTGCTAGATTCTGCCATATAACGCACTTTTGAAGCAAAATCTTGCTTCTGAGCAGATTCACAGAATCAAAAATTCCTCAACGAGACTCAGAAAAAACGCTGATAACTCGCTGGAAACGCAAAACTCTGTTCATTTGAGGACGGATTCATGCGTATTATGTTGTATTGGATAGATTCTTGTGATTTGCGATATCATGTTGTATTGGATAGATTTATGTGATTTGGTTTACTTTGAAACTGCTCAGAATGTGGTAATTTTGACTTATTCTAAACTTCATATAACTGCAGATAGCGCTCTAAAAAAACGATATATGATGTTTTTCTCGATAGATTCATACATATTATGAGGTCCTGAATAGGAATATGAACTTTTTGATGCTGAAAATCCGCGCGGAAAATCTTGATTTCGACTTATTTCAAAGTTTGTAAAACTGCAAATAGCACTCTAAAAACACGGAATATGATGTATTTGGTGCTTGATTTTGCCGTATAACGCACTTTTGAAGCAAAATCTTGCTTCTGATTAGATTAACAGAGTCAAAAATTACTCAACAAGACTCAGAAAAAACGCTGATAACTCGCTGGAAACGCAAAATTTTGTGCATTTGAGGAAGGATTCATGCCTATTATGTTGTATTCGATAGATTCATGTGATCTGCGATACTTGGAAACTGCTCAGAATGTGGTAATTTTGACTTATATCAAACTTCATATAACTGCAGATAGTGCTCTGAAAACACGAAATATGATGTTTTTGTCGAGAGATTCATACATATTATGAGGTTCTGAATAGAAATATGAACTTTTTGATTGTGAAAATCTGCGCGGAGAAGCGTGATTTCGACTTATTCCAAAGCTTGTAATACTGCAAATAGCACTCTAAAAACACGAAATATGATGTACTTGGTGCTAGATTCTGCCATATAACGCACTTTTGAAGCAAAATCTTGCTTCTGAGCAGATTTAAAGTCGAAAATTTCTCAACAAGACTCAGAAAATACGCTGATTACTCGCTGGAAACGCAAAATTTTGTGCATTTGAGGACGGATTCATGCGTATTATGTTGGATAAATCCATGTGATTTGCGATACTTTGGAACTGCTCAGAATGTGGTAATTTAGACTTATATCAATCTTCGTATAACTGCAGATAGCGCTCTGAAAACACAAAATATGATGTTTTTGTCAATAGATTCATACATATTATGAGGTCCTGAATAGGAATATGAACTTTTTGATTGTGAAAATCTGCGCGGAAAAGCGTGATTTCGACTCATTCCAAAGTTTGTGAAACTGCAAATAGCACTCTAAAAACATGAAATATGATGTATTTGGTGCTAGATTCTGCCATATAACGCACCTTTGAAGCAAAATCTTGCTTCTGAGCAGATTTGAAGTCAGAAATTTCTCGACAAGACTCAGAAAAAACGCTGATAAGTCGCTGGAAACGCAAAATTTTGTGCACTTGATTACGGATTTATGCGTATTATGTTGTATTGGATAGTTTTATGTGATTTGCGATACTTTGAAACTGCTCAGAAAGTGGTAATTTTGACTTATTTCAAACTTCATATAACTGCAGATAGCGCTCTAAAAACACAAAATATTATGTTTTTGTTGATAGATTCATACATATTATGAGGTCCTGAATAGGAATATGAACTTTTTGATTGTGAAAATCTGCGCGGAAAAGCTTGATTCCGACCTATTCCAAAGTTTATCAAACTGCAAATAGCACTCTAAAAACACGAAGTATGATGTATTTGTTGCTAGATTCTGCCATATAACGCACTTTTAAAGCAAAATCTTACTTCTGAGCAGATTTACAGAGTCAAAAATTTCTCAACGAGACTCGGAAAAAACGCTGATAACTTTCTGGAAACGCAAAATTTTGTGCATTTGAGGACGGGATCATGCGTATTATGTTGTATTGGATAGATTTATGTGATTTGCGATACTTTGAAACTGCTCAGAATAAGGTTATTCTGACCTATTTCAAACTTCATATAACTGCAGAGAGCGCTCTGAAAACACGAAATATAATGTTTTTGTCGATAGATTCATACATATTATGAGGTCCTGAATAGGATTATAAACTTTTTGATTGTGAAAGTCTGCGCGGAAGAGCGTGATTTCGACTTATTTCAAAGTTTGTAAAACTGCAAATAACACTCTAAAAACACAAGATATGATCTATTTGGTGCAAGATTCTGCCATGTAACGCACTTTTGAAGCAAAATCTTGCTTCTGAGCAGATTCACAGAGTCAAAAATTTCTCAACGAGACTCAGAAAAAACGCTGATAACTCGCTGGGAACGTAAAATTTTGTGCATTTGAGGACGGATTCATGCGTATTATGTTGTATTGGAAAGATTTATGTGATTTGCGATACTTTGAAACTGCTCAGAATGTGTTAATTTTGACTCATTGCAAACTTCATATAACTGCAGATAGCGCTCTGAAAACACAAAATATGATGTTTTTGTCGATAGATTCATACATATTATGAGGTCTTGGATAGGAATATGAACCTTTTGATTGTGAAAATCTGCGCGGGAAAGCGTGATTTCGACTTATTCCAAAGTTTGTAAAACTGCAAATAGCACTCTAAAAAGACGAAATATGATGTATTTGGTGCTAGATTCTGCCATATAACGCACAGTTGAAGCAAAATCTTGCTTATAAGCAGATTTACAGAGTCAAAAATTTCTCAACGAGACTCAGAAAAAACGCTGATAACTCGCTGGAAACGCAAAATTTTGTTCATTTGAGGACGGATTCATGCGTATTATGTTGTATTGGATAGATTCTTGTGATTTGCGATATTATGTTGTATTGGATAGATTTATGTGATTTGGTTTACTTTGAAACTGCTCAGAATGTGGTAATTTTGACCTATTCTAAACTTCATATAACTGCAGATAGCGCTCTAAAAAAGCGGAATATGATGTTTTCGTCGATAGATTCATACATATTATGAGGTCTTGAATAGGAATATGAAATTTTTGATTGTGAAAATCTGCGCGGAAAAGCGTGATTTCAACTCATTCCAAAGTTTGTAATACTGCAAATAGCACTCTAAAAACACGAAAAATGATGTACTTGGTGCTAGATTCTGCCATATAACGCACTTTTGAAGCAAAATCTTGCTTCTTAGCAGATTTACAGTCGAAAATTTCTCAACAAGACTCAGAAAATACGCTGATAACTCGCTGGAAACAAAAAATTTTGTGCATTTGAGGACGGATTCATGCGTATTATGTTGGATAAATTCATGTGATTTGCGATACTTTGGAACTGCTCAGAATGTGGTAATTTTGACTTATTTCAATCTTCGTATAACTGCAGATAGCGCTCTGAAAACACAAAATATGATGTTTTTGTCAATAGATTCATACATATTATGAGGTCCTGGATAGGAATATGAACTTTTTGATTGTGAGAATCTGCGCGGAAAAGCGTGATTTTGACTTATTCCAAAGTTTGTAAAACTGCAAATTGCACTCTAAAAACACGAAATATGATGTATTTGGTGCTAGATTCTGCCATATAACGCACTTTTGAAGCGTAATCTTGCTTCTGAGCAGATTTACAGAGTCAAAAGTTTCTCAACGAGACTCTGAAAAAACGCTGATAACTCGCTGGAAACGCAAAATTTTGTGCATTTGAGGACAGATTCATGCGTATTATGTTGTATTGGATAGATTTATGTGATTTGCGATACTTTGAAACTGCTCAGAATGTGGTAGATTTGACTTATTTCAAACTTCATATAACTGCAGATAGCGCTCTAAAAACACGAAATGTGATGTTTTTGCCGATAGATTCATACATATTATGAGGTCCTGAATAGGAATATGAACTTTTTGATTGTGTAAATCTGCGCGGAAAAGCGTGATTTCGACTTATTCCAAAGTTTGTAAAACTGCAAATAGCACTCTAAAAACACGAAATATGATGTATTTGGTGCTAGATTCTGCCATATAACGCACTTTTGAAGCAAAATCTTACTTCTGAGCAGATTTACAGAGTTAAAAATTTCTCAACGAGACTCAGAAAAAACGCTGATAACTCGCTGGAAACGCAAAATTTTGTGCATTTGAGGACGGATTCAAGCGTATTATGTTGTATTGGATAGATTTATGTGATTTGCGATACTTTGAGACTGCTCAGAATGTGGTAATTTTGACTCATTTCAAACTTCATATAACTGCAGATAGCGCTCTGGAAACACGGAACATGATTTTTTTGTCGATAGATTCATACATATTATGAGGTGTTGAATGGGAATATGAACTTTTTGATTGTGAGAATCTGCGCGGAAAAGCGTGATTTTGACTTATTCCAAAGTTTGTAAAACTGCAAATAGCACTCTAAAAACACAAAATATGATGTACTTGGTGCTAGATTCTGCCATATGACGCACTTTTGAAGCAAAATCTTGCTTCTGAGCAGATTTACAATTGAAAATTTCTCAACAAGACTCAGAAAAAACGCTGATTACTCGCTGGAAACGCAAAATTTTGTGCATTTGAGGACGGATTCATGCGTATTATGTTGTATTGGATAGGTTTATGTGATTTGCGATACTTTGAAACTGCTCAGAATGTGGTAATTTTGAGTTCTCTCAAACTTTATATAACTGCAGATAGCGCTCTAAAAACCCGGAATATGATGTTTTCGTCGATAGATTCATACATATTATGAGGTCTTGAATAGGAATATGAATTTTTTGATTGTGAATATCTGCGCGGAAAAGCGTGATTTCAACTCATTCCAAAGTTTGCAAAACTGCAAATAGCAGTCTAAAAACACGAAATATGATGTATTTGGTGCTAGATTTTGCCATATAACGCACTTTTGAAGCAAAATCCTGCTTCTGAGCAGACTTACAGAGTCAAAAGTTTCTCAACGAGACTCAGAAAAAACGCTGATAACTCGCTGGAAACGCAAAATTCTGTGCATTTGAGGACGGATTCATGCGTATTATGTTGTATTGGTTAGATTTATGTGAGTTGCGATGCTTTGAAACTGCTCAGAATGTGGTAATTTTGACTTATTTCAAACTTCATATAACTGCGGATAGCGCTCTGAAAACACGAAATATGATGTTTTTGTCGATAGATTCATACAATTAATGAGGTCCTGAATAGAAATATGAACTTTTTGATTGTGAAAATCTGCCCGGAAAGGCGTGATTTCGACTTATTCCAAAGTATGTGAAACTGCAAATAGCACTCTAAAAACATGAAATGTGATGTACTTGGTGCTAGATTTATCCATATAACGCACTTTTGAAGCAAAATCTTACTCTCGAGCAGATTTACAGAGTCAAAAATTTCTCAACAAGACTCAGAAAAAACGCTGATAATTCGCCGGAAACGCAAAATTTTGTGCATTCGAGGACGGGATCATGCGTATCATGTTGTATTGGATAGATTTATGTTATTTGCGATACTTTGAAACTGCTCAGAATGTGATAATTTTGACTCATTTCAAACTTAATATAACTGCAGATAGCGCTCTGATAAACACAAAATATTATGTTTTTGTCGATAGAATCATACATATTGTAATGTTTATTGCTTGATGAATCACTCTGTAAATAAATAGAAGTCACTATTTAATAATCTAAATGAAATAAAATCTTTAATTCTTCTTATGTCACTAAAAACAGTATATTTATATATTAATCACTTAATTCTAATTTAATCAAAGTCACAGATATTTATATTTCACTATTTATATGCACTGTTCACCGTACTTTTTACTTCATTATTTATTTCACACTAATACTCTTATTACTGACTGTCTGTCCGTCTTTCTGCTTGGCCTTATATAGTGAAATATTGTTCTCGAATTTTTCCATTTCGCGACTCTTTCCATTTCTAGAAATCACCAGATGCTTCCATTGAGAGGGGTGATGGGCTGCGACGCGGTGCGGCGTAAGCGGCCGAAGAAGCTTCGCCCCATACTACGTCTTTTCTACGAGCTCCCCCCTCACTCCGCACGTCACATTGCCCTCTTCTTAAGAATGTTTTGTCCCGAAACACGTCTTCATGTCTATGCCGGAATCGACACTCGCCGCCCTTGGTGCAACCTGTAGTTTGGTAGAAGTAGCAGTCGACAGTTTTTGGTTCGATCGGGCCTGCTGGGTGGAAATAGCAGACCAATATTTGAATTCCGCTGTTCCGGAATGTTACCTCTATCATATTTCGAACGATCTTCCAATCTAGTCCATCCAGACCGCAGCCTAATTTTGGTATTGCCAGTTTCAGGATGTCGTTCTGCATTAAATGGCCTCGCATGTCTTGCAGCGTTTCCCACATGGAACGGTAGGTTGGTTTATGATGAAATTTATCTTTCGTTACCATGTGGTGAATATAGCGTTCCTTGGTTGTCGTATTGTCCCGCAGACAGATGGTCTTCCCTACTGTAGGCTTCTGGTGTTCTGGTCTGCCAAACTTCTTCTTGAAAACTGCTGCTATTCCTCGGGACATCTCCAAATCTCTTGATACACAATGGGCCAAGGAGTAGTCGGCCGGGACTCTGAATAGATCCTGCTGCACTTCGGTAGTTATTCCGAATCGGGCCCGACGTCCACTTGAAAAAGTCTTCATGAACTCCTCAAATGAATCTTCCTGCGCGTGGATCTTACGAGCACGTGCGTCGTTGGGATCTTCATTATTGTCTCCTGCATATGGTGCTAGCCGATTGAAGTGCACCACTCTTGATTTGCTCTTAGGGTTGCGTCTGATTTCGTAGATTATGTCGTTGATTCTTCTGATGACTTCGTAAGGCCCTTCCCAAGATGTCTGTAATTTTGGAGACAGGCCACGTCGCCGCCCTGGGTTATAAAGCCACACCGAGTCTCCTGGTTGAAAGCCCCCGTCTTGTGCCTTGACGTCATAGGTCTCTTTCATCCGGTCGCTGGCATTCTGGATGTTTATACGGACTCGGGAGTGGATATCGTCCATCTGACGCCTCAAATTAATGACATAATCTTCACCAGCCAGGTCTTCTCCAGGTTTGCAGCCGAACTTTAGGTCGCATGGTAGCCGAAGTTCCCGTCCAAAAATAATTCTTGCTGGGGTCTGTCCGGTTGTTTCGTGTACGGATGAGCGGTAGGCCAAAAGAAACAGATGAAGATATTTGTCCCAGTCTCTCTGGTGACTAGAGACTACTTTGGCCAGGTGTCTGTTGATGGTCTTATTCATCCGTTCCACCATTCCATCAGACTGCGGATGTAATGCAGTAGTTCTGGTTTTACGAATATTCAATACTTCACATATCCCTTGGAAAAGTGTAGATTCAAAGTTTCTTCCCTGGTCAGAATGAAGCTTCAAGGGTACGCCAAAACGACAGATCCAGTTCTTCACTAGGACGTCTGCAATAGTAGCGGCCTCTTGATTAGGAAGGGCATACGCTTCCACCCATTTACTAAAGTAGTCCATGACGACAACAATGTATTTATTTCCTACGTCTGATTCGGGAAATGGCCCTGCTACGTCGATGGCTATCCTCTCGAATGGACTACCGATATTATACTGTCGCATCGGAGCTCTTGGTCTTTTTTGCGGTCCGTTGCTTGAAGCGCACGAAGTGCATTTCCTGCACCATTCCCTGACGTCTTCTTTGCAGTTTAGCCAATAAAACCGCTCACGAACTCTCTGCGGAGTCTTCGTTACCCCAAGGTGTCCTCCACTCACTCCATCATGGAGATGTCTCAAGACCTCCGGAACCCGACCTCTAGGAACGATCAGCTGTTCTCTACTCTTGGTTTCATCCGGATCCTTCAGGACACGCTTCAAGACGCCCTCATCCAGGATTATGGAATCCCATTGCGCCCAGTATGATTTGACTGTCGGGGAGTATGGTGCCACCTCTTGCCATGTCGGTCTTGTTCCTTTCTTCTTCCATTCTTGAATAATTTGCAACTCTGAGTCGCCATTTATGTCCTTTTCTATCTCTTGTGGTTGCCATGCATCGTCAATGACAGTTGTCCTGAACGCCTTTGCTTCAATCTTAGAGCAATGATGACAATCTTTTGGACATGGTCGTCTTGATAAAGCATCAGCGTTCTTATGTGCTGTACCGGCTCGATGTTCTATGTTGAAGTCGTATTCTTGAATTCTTTCGATCCATCGAGCGACCTGACCCTCAGGATTCTTGAACTGTAGTAGCCATCTCAGAGCAGCGTGGTCAGTTCTTAGCAGAAAATTCCTACCATACAAATATTTGTAGAAATGCTCGATGGACTTCACTACTGCCAGCAGCTCCCGTCTTGTGACACAGTAGTTTCTCTCTGGCTTTGACAAAACTTTACTGAAGTACCCGATTACTCTTTCTTGACCCTCCTGCAATTGGGACAGAACGCCCCCAATACCGACGTCGCTGGCATCTGTGTCCAGAACAAAACGTCCTTCCGTCTTCGGGTAACTCAGGATTGGTGCTTGGACTAGAAGTAGTTTCAGTCGCTCGAAAGCGACTTGGCAGTCTTCATCCCAGCTGTATCTGCGATTATTTTCCGTCAGTCTGGTCAGTGGCTTGGCGATATTGGCGAATCCATAAACAAATCTTCTGTAATAGGTACAGAGCCCGAGGAAACTGCGCAGCTGATGTTTATCCGCAGGTACCAGCCATTCTTGAATTGTTCTTATCTTTTCTGCATCAACTGCTACGCCTTCTTTGGAGACCACATGTCCCAAATAGTTCACCCGTTCTTGGAATAAGTGGCATTTCTTTGGACTAAGTTTCAAACCAGCTTTCTTTAATTGTTCAAATACCTGCTCCAGATTCTTCAAATGGTCTTCAAATGATTTTCCCATCACAATTATATCGTCCAGGTATACCAAGCAAGTTTTTCCCGATAGTCCTTTCAGTACGGTCTCCATAAGTCGCTCGAAGGTGGCAGGAGCATTACACAGACCAAATGGCATGACTGTAAATTGCCACAATCCACTGCCGATGGTAAATGCAGTTTTTTCTCGGTCTTTCTCATCCATCGCTATTTGCCAGTATCCACTCTTGAGATCTAGGGTCAAGAAGATCTTTGACCCGGCCAGGGTATCTAAGGTGTCATCAATCCTGGGCAGAGGATAACTGTCCTTCTTGGTAACGTTATTCAGCTGGCGATAGTCGACACAAAATCGTGTAGATCCGTCTTTCTTCTTCACAAGTACCACCGGAGAAGCCCATGGACTGTTCGAGGGTTCTATGATTCCGTCTTGCTCCATGTCTTGAATGATGACTTCAGCATCTTCTCTCTTCGCAATCGGGAGTCGTCGTGGTGCTTGCCGAATTGGTCGTGCATCGCCTGTGTCAATTTTGTGGTGGACAATATTTGTTCTTCCTTTTTGCCCCTCACTGGTTTCAAACACCTCTTGGAATCGGCGTATCAGATCTTCTGCTTGTGCGCGTTGCCGATTGTCTAATTGTTGACCCTTGGATAGTAATAGGGTCGTTAATTCCTTCGAAAGTTTATCGCAACTAGGCTTTCTCTTTGTGTCTTGTTCGGTGAGTTTTATTCTTGTGAGGCGTTCTTTTTCATGTCTGGAGTTATCTTTGGGTAGCATCCTCAAAGGTTTCTTGCATTGACTTTTTGGATGACCTAGTTCTCCACAGTTCCAACACCGAAGTTGTCTGGAATTCTTGAGATCTTTCACTGCTTCCTGGACCAACCGCTGAACCTGGGCTTCCAAGCTTTCCGTGGTATCGGAGTTGCAGGTAACCTCTCGCACTCGGGCACTGCTTCTGGACGCCTGCTTTGCCGCTTCGTATTCCAGTGCATGAGTCAATGCTTCCACCAGCTTCTTCGGCCGCGCCAAACGTAGGGCTTGCTGCGTTTCATGGTCTCTGATGCCGTCCACAAATATCCTCACAGCCCAGCTTTCCAAGAAATCATCCGGGCCAGTTGGATAGGCCAGTCGAACTAGGCGTGCCACATCAGCTTCGAACTCCTGTAGACTCTCGCTGGGACGTTGGTATCGGTTCTTGAGCTGCGTGTGATACACTTCCTCCAAGTGTGCATGGCCGTATCGCAGCTCCAGTCGTTTGACCAATTTTTCATAATTGTTGTCTTCTTCCGGTGGAATAGCCTGTAAAATGTTTACCGCATCTCCTCGGAGAGCAACTGTGAGTGCTGAAACTTTCTCAGTATCATTCCAGCCATTAGCCTTAGCAGCGGCTTCAAATTGCCTATGGTAATTAATCCAAGATGTTTGACCATCAAAGGTTGGAGGTTTGACACGCATTTTTGTAGTTGAGTCAAGATTTGGTGCGGATAACTCAATTATCTCAGCTTTTGAAGCTTTTTCCGGAGATGAAACACCAAATTTGAATTTTTCTTCAAAAATCTTCATTTTTTCATCCAATTTCGAATCCAATTTTGTATCCAATTTCGAATCCAATTTTGCATCCAATTCTTCTAACATTTTACAATTATCTTCAAATACTTCCTCCCATACCTTTGAATTTTCTCTAAATTTTTCCAGTTGCTGTTCAACTTTCTTTGTATTTTCTTCCATCTTCCCATGCAGTTCTTCTCTCAAGTTTCTAGAATTTTCTTCTAACTTCCCTAATTTTTCATTTACAATTTTGGAGCTCTCCAGAAATTTTTCTTCTAATTTTGCTTCTAATAATGTAGAATTTTCTTTTAATTTTGATTCTAAGTCTTCTTTCGCATTTGTACAGTTTTCTTTTAATTTTGATTCCAAATCTTCTTTTAAACTTGTAGAATTTTCTTTTAATTTTGATTCTAAATTTATAGCCAAATCGGTTAAAGAAAGTTGAACCTCAAACAAATATGTATCAGGGTCCTCACCATCTTCAGTCATAGCTCCTCGAAGTCGTTCCATTAAAACTTGTTTGCGGCCACTGGTTTCCATATCCCGCTCTTCCAATTGATATTTCAACTCTGCGACCTTCAAATCTTTCAACAGCTTCGTAGACGCCATTATCCAATTTTACGAAACAGCAATAAACAAAATACTAAATTGTTTATAACAATCCCACTTCTGACACCACTGTAATGTTTATTGCTTGATGAATCACTCTGTAAATAAATAGAAGTCACTATTTCATAATCTAAATGAAATAAAATCTTTAATTCTTCTTATGTCACTAAAAACAGTATATTTATATATTAATCACTTAATTCTAATTTAATCAAAGTCACAGATATTTATATTTCACTATTTATATGCACTGTTCACTGTACTTTTTACTTCATTATTTATTTCACACTAATACTCTTATTACTGACTGTCTGTCCGTCTTTCTGCTTGGCCTTATATAGTGAAATATTGTTCTCGAATTTTTCCATTTCGCGACTCTTTCCATTTCTAGAAATCACCAGATGCTTCCATTGAGAGGGGTGATGGGCTGCGACGCGGTGCGGCGTAAGCGGCCGAAGAAGCTCCGCCCCATACTACGTCTTTTCTACGAGCTCCCCCCTCACTCCGCACGTCACAATATTATGAGGTCCTGAATAGGAATATGAACTTTTTGATTGTGAAAATCTGCGCGGAAAAGCGTGATTTCAACTTATTCCAAAGTTTGTAAAACTGCAAATAGCACTCTAAAAACACGAAATATGATGTATTTGGTGCTAGATTCTGCCATATAACGCACTTTTGAAGCAAAATCTTGCTTCTGAGCAGATTATCAGAGTCAAAAGTTTCTCAACGAGACTCAGAAAAAACGCTGATAACTCGCTGAAAACGCAAAAGTTTGTGCATTTGAGGACGGATTCATGCGTATTATGTTGTATTGGATAGATTTTTGTGATTTGCGATACTTTGAAACTGCTCAAAATGTGGTAATTTTGACTCATTTCAAACTTCATATAACTGCAGATAGCGCTCTGAAAACACGAAATATGATGTTTTTGTCAATAGATTCATACATATTATGAGGTACTGAATAGGAATATGAACTTTCTGATTGTGAAAATCTGCGCGGAAAAGCGTGATTTCGACTTATTCCAAAGTTCGTAAAACTGCAAATAGCACACTGAAAACACGAAATATGATGTATTTGATGCTAGATTCTGCCATATAACGCACTTTTGAAGCAAAATCTTGCTTCTGAGCAGATTTACAGTGTCAAAAATTTCTCAACGAGACTCAGGAAAAACGCTGATAACTCGCTGGAAACGCTAAATTTTGTGCATTTGAGGACGGATTCATGCGTATTATGTTGTATTGGATAGATTTATGTGATTTCCGATACTTTGACACTGCTCAGAATGTGGTAATTTTGACTTATTCCAAACTTCATATAACTGCAGGAAACGCTCTGAAAACACGAAATATGAAGTTTTTGTCAATAGATTCATACATATTATGAGGTCCTGAATAGGAATATGAACCTTTTGATTGTGAAAATCTGCGCGGAAAAGCGTGATTTCAACTTATTCCAAAGTTTGTAAAACTGAAAATAGCACTCTAAAAACACGAAATATGATGTATTTGGTGCTAGATTCTGCCATATAACGCTTTTTTGAAGCAAAATCTTGCTTCTGAGCAGATTTACAGGGTCAAAAGTTCCTCAACGAGACTCAGAAAAAACGCTGATAACTCGCTGAAAACGCAAAATTTTGTGCATTTGAGGACGGATTCATGCGTATTATGTTGTACTAGATAGATTTATGTGATTTGTGATACTTTGAAAACTGCTCAAAACGTGGTAATTTTGACTTATTTCAAACTTCATATAACTGCAGATAGCGCTCTGAAAACAGGAAATATGATGTTTTTGTCGCTGAATTCATACAAATTATGAGGTCCTGAATAGGAATATGAACTTTCCGATTGCGAAAATCTGCGCGGAAAAGCGTGATTCCGACTTATTCCAAAGTTTGTAAAACTGAAAATAGCACTCTAAAAACACAAAATATGATGTATTTGATGCTTGATTCTGATATATAACGCACTTCTGAAGCAAAATCTTACTTCTAAGCAGATTTACAGAGTCAAAAATTCCTCAACGAGTCTCAGAAGAAACGCTGATAACTCGCTGGAAACGCTTAATTTTATGCATTTAAGGACAAGATCATGCGTATTATGTTGTATTGGATAGATTAATGTGATTTGCGATACTTTGAAACTACTCAGAATGTGGTCATTTAGACTTATTTCAACTTTATATAACTGCAGATAGCGCTCTGAAAACACGAGAAATTATGTTTTTGTCGATAGATTCATACATATTATGAGGTCTTGAATAGGAATTTTGTGTTTTCAGAGCGCTATCTGCAGTTATATGAAGTTTGAATTAAGTCAAAATTCACATTCTGAGCAGTTTCAAAGTATCGCAAATCACATAAATCTATCCAATACAACATAGTTCGCATGAATCCGTCCTAAGATGCACAAAATTTTGCGTTCCCAGCGAGTTTTCAGCGCTTTTTCTGAGTCACGTTGAGAAATTTTTGACTCTGTTTATCTACTCAGAAGCAAGATTTTGCTTCAAAAGTGCGTTATATGGCCGATTCCAGCACCAAATACATCATATTCCGTGTTTTTAGAGTGCTATCTGCAGTTTCACAAACTTTGGAATATGTCGAAATCACGCTTTTCCGCGAGGATTTTCACAAATAGAAAGCTCATATTCCTATTCAGGACCTCATAATATGTATGAATCCATTGACAAAAACATCATATCACATGTTTTCAGAGCGCTATCTGCAGGTTTGTGAAGTTTGAAATAAGTCAAAATTAACACAATCTGAGCGGTTTCAAAGTATCGCAAATCACATAAATCTATTCAATACAACATAATACGCATGAATCCGTCCTCAAATGCACAAAATTCTGCGTTTCCAGTGAGTTATCAGCGTTTTTTCTGAGTCTCGTTGAGAAATTTTTGACTCTGTCAATCTGCTCAGAAGCAAGATTTTTTTTTAAAAGAGCGTTATATGGCAGAATCTAGCATCAAATACATCATATTTTGTGTTTTTTAGAGTGCTATTTGCAGGTTTACAAGCTTTGGAATTAGTCGAAATCACGCTATCCTGCGCAGATTTTCACAATCAAAAAGTTCATATTCCTATTCAGGACCTCATAATATGTATGAATCTATCGACGAAAATATCATAATTTCAGAGCGCTATCTGCAGTTATATAAAGTTTGAAAAAAGTCAAAATTACCACATTCTGAGCAGTATCAAAGTATCGCAAATCACATGAATCTATCGAATACAACATCATACGCATGAATCCGTCCTTAAATGCACCAAATTTTGCGTTTCCAGCAAGTTATCACCGTTTTTCCTGAGTCTCGTTGAGAAATTTTTGACCCAGTGAATCTGCTTAAGAGCAAGATTCTGCTTCAAAAGTGCGTTAAATGGAAGAACCTAGCACAAAATACATCATATTTTGTGTTTTTAGAGCGCAATTTGCAGTTTCACAAACTTTGGAGTTAGTCGATATCACGCTTTTCCGCGCAGATTTTCACAACCAAAAAGTTCATATTCCTATTCAGGACCTCATAATATGTATGATTCTATCGACAGAAACATCATATTTTGTGTTTTCAGTTACTTTGTAAATCTGCTCGAAAGAAAGATTTTGCTTCAAAAGTGCGTTATATGGCAGAATCTAGCACCAAATACATCATATTTTGTGTTTTTAGAGTGCTATTCCCAGTTTTTCAGACTCTGGAGTAAGTCGCAATCACGCTTTTTTGCGCAGATTCTCACAATCAAAGAGTTCATTATCCTATTCAGGACCTCATCATATGTATGAATCTATCGACAAAAACATCATATTTTGCGTTTTCAGAGCGCAATCTGCAGTTATATGAAGTTTGAAATAAATCAAAATTACCACATTCTGAGCAGTTTCAAAGTATCGCAAATCACATAAATCTATCCGATACAACATAATACGCATGAATCTGACCACAAATGCACAAAATTTTGCGTTTTCAGCAAGTTATCAGCGTTTTTTCTGAATCTTTTTGAGACATTTTTTGACTTTGTCAATCTGCTCAGAAGCAAGATTTTGCTTCAAAAGTGCGTTATATGGCAGAATCCAGCATCAAATACATCGTATTTCGTGTTTTTAGAGTGCTATTTTTAGTTTCACAAACTCTGGAATAAGTCGGAATCACGCTTCTCCGCGCAGACTTCCATAATCAAAAAGTTCATATTCCTATTCAGGGCCTCATAATATGTATAAATCTAGCGACAGAAACATCATATTCCGTGTTTTCAAAGCGCCATCTGCAGTAATATGAAGTTTGAAATTAGTCAAAATTACCACATTCTGAGCAGTTTAAAGTATCGCAAATCACATAAATCTATCCAATACAACATAATACGCATGAATACGTCCTCAAATGCTCAAAATTTTGCGTTTCCCAGCGAGTTATCAGCGTTTTTTCTGAGTCTCGTTGAGAAATTTTTGACTCCGTAAATCTGCTCAGAAGCAAGATTATGCTTCGAAACTGCGTTATATGGCAGAATGTAGCACCAAATACATCATATTTCGTGTTTTTAGAGTGCTATTTGCAGTTTTACAAACTTTGGAATAAGTCGAAATCACGCTTTTCCGCGCAGATTTTCACAATCAAAAAGTCAATATTCCTATTCAGGACCTCATAATATGTATGAATCTATCGACAAAAACATCATATTTCGTGTTTTCAGAGCGCTATCTGCAGTTATATGAAGTTTGAAATAAGTCAAAATTACCAGATTCTGAGCAGTTTCAGAGTATCGCAAATCACATAAATCTATCCAATACAAACATAATACGCATGAATCCGTTTTCAAATGCACAGAATTTTGCGTTTTTAGCGAGTTTTCAGCGTTTTTTTCTGAGTCACGTTGAGAAATTTTTGACTCTGTATATCTGCTCAGAAGCAAGATTTTGTTTCAAAAGTGCGTTATATGGCAGATCCTTACACCAAATACATCGTATTTCGTGATTTTAGAGTGCTATTTGCAGTTTTACAAACTTTGAAATATGTCGAAATCACGCTTTGCCGCGAGGATTTTCACTAACAAAAAGTTCATATTTCTATTCAGGACCTCATAATATGTATGAATCTATCGACAGAAACATCATATTTCGTGTTTTTAGAGCGCTATCTGTAGTTATGTGAAGTTTAAAATAAGACAAAATTAGCACATTCTAAGCGGTTTCAAAGTATCGCAAATCACATAAATCTATCTATTACAATATAAAACGCATGAATCCGTCCTCAAATGCACAAAATTTTGCGTTTCCAGCGAGTTATCAGTGTTTTTCAGAGTCTCGTTGAGTAATTTTTGACTCTGTAAATCTGCTAAGAAGCTAGATTTTCCTTTGAAAGAGCGTTATATGGCAGAATCTTGCACCAAGTACATCATATTTTGTGTTTTAGAGTGCTATTTGCAGTTTCACAAACTTTGGAATAAGTCGGAATCACACTTTTCTGCGCAGATTTTCACAATCAAGAAGTTCATATTCCTATTAAGGACCTCATAATATGTATGAATCTATCGACAAAAACATCATATTTCGTGTTTCCAGAGCGTTATCTGCAGTTATATGAAGTTTGAAATAAGTCAAAAATACCACATCCTGAGCAATTTCAAAGTATCGCAAATCACCTAAATCTATCCAATACAACATAATACGCATGAATCCGTCCTCAAATGCACAAAGTTTTGCGTTTCCAGCGAGTTATCAGCGTTTTTTCTGAGTTTCGTTGAGAAATTTTTGACTCTGTAAATCTGCTCAGAAGCAAGATTACGCTCTAAAAGTACGTTATATGGCAGAATCTGGCACTAAATACATCATATTTTATGTTTTTAGAGTGCTATTTGCAGTTTTACAATCTTTGGAATAAGTCTGAATCACGCTTTTCTGCGCAGATTTTCACAATCAAGAAGTCCTTATTCCAATTCAGGACCTCATAATATGTATGAATATATTGACAAAAACATCATATCTTGTGTTTTCAGAGCGCTATCTGCAGTTATATGAAGTTTGGAAAGAGTCAAAATTATCACATTCTGTGCAGTTTCAAAGTATCGCAAATCACATAAATCTATCCAATACAACATAATACGCATGAATTTGTCCCCGAATGCACAAAATTTTGCGTTTCCAGCAAGTTATCGGCGTTTTTTCTGAGTCACGTTGAGAAATTTCTGACTGTAAATCAGCTCAGAAGTAAGATTTTGCTTCAGAAGTGCATTATATGGCAGAATCTAGCACCAAATACATCATATTTCGTGTTTTTAGAGTGCTATTTGAAGTTTCTTAAACTCTGGAATGAGTCAAAATCACGCTTTCCCCCGCGCAGATTTCCACAATCAGAAAGTTCATATTCCAATTTAGCACCTCATAATATGCATCAATCTATCGACAAAAACATCATATTTCGTGTTTTCAGAGCGCTATCTGCAGTTATATGAAGTTTGAAATAAGTCAAAATAACCACATTCTGAGCGGTTTCAAAGTATCGCAAATCGCATAAATCTATTCAATACAGCATAATACGCATGAATCTGTCCTCAAATGCACAAAATTTTGCGTTTCCAGCAAGTTATCAGCGTTTTTTCTGAGTTTCGTTGAGAAATTTTTGACTCTGTAAATCTGCTCAGAAGCAAGATTTCGCTCTAAATGTACGTTATATGGCAGAATCTAGCACTAAATACATCATATTTCATGTTTTTAGAGTGCTATTTGCAGTTTTACAAACTTTGGAATAAGTCAAAATCACGCTTCTCCGCGCAGATTTTCACAATCAAAAAGTTCATATTCCTATTCAGGACCTCATAATATGCATGAATCTATCAACAAAAACATCATATCTCGTGTTTTCAAAGCGCTATCTACAGTAATATGAAGTTTGAAGTAAGTCAAAATTACCACATTCTGAGCAGTTTCAAAGTATCGCAAATCACATAAATCTATCCAATACAACATAATACACATGAATCCGTCCTCAAATGCACAAAATTTCGCGTTTCCAGCGAGTCATCAGCGTTTTTTTCTGAGTCTCGTTGAGAAATTTTTGACTCTGTAAATCTGCTCAGAAGCAAGATTTTGCTTCAAAAGTGCGTTATATGGCAGAATCTTGCACAAAATACATCATATTTTGTGTTTTTAGAGTGCTATTTGCAGTTTTACACAACTTTGAAATAAGTCGAAATCACGCTTTTTCGCGCAGATTATCACAATCATGAAGTTCATATTCCTATTCAGGACCTCATAATATGTATGAATCTATCGACACAAACATCATAATTTGTGTTTTCAGAGCGCTATCAGTAGTTATATGAAGTTTGAAATAAGTCAGAATTACCACATTTAGAGCAGTTTCAAAGTACCGCAAATCACATGAATCTATCCAATACAACATAATACGCATGAATCCGTCCTCAAATACACAAAATTTTGCGTTTCCAGCGAGTTATCAGCGTTTTTTCTGAGTCTTGTTGAGAAATTTTTGACTCTGTCAATCTGCTCAGAAGCAAGATTTTGCTTCAAAATAGCGTGATATGGCAGGAATTAGCACCAAAAACATCATATTTTTTTTCAGAGCGCTATCTGCAGTTATATAAAGTTTGAAATAAGTCAAAATTACCACATTCTGAGCAGTTTCAAAGTATCGCAAATCACATAGATCTATCCAATACAACATAATACGCATATATCTGTCCTCAAATGCACAAAATTTTGCGTTTCCAGCGAGTTATTAGCGTTTTTCCTGGGTCTCGTTGAGAAATTTTTGACTCTGTAAATCGGCTCAGAAGCAAGATTTTGCTTCAAAAGTGCGTTATATGGCAGAACCTAGCACCAAATACATCATATTTTTTGTTTTCAGAGTGCTTTTTGCAATTTTTTAAACTTTGGAATAATTCGAAATGACGCTTTTCCGCGTAGATTTCCACAATCAAAAAGTTCATATTTCTATTCAGGGCCTTATAAAATGTATGAATCTATCGACAAAAACATCATATTTCGTGTTTTCAGAGCGCTATCTGCAGTTATATGAAGTTTGAAATAAGTCAAAATTACCACATTCTGAGCAGTTTCAAAGTATCGCAAATCACATAAATCTATCCGATACAACATAATACGCATAAATCCGTCCTCAAATGCACAAAATTTTGCGTTTTCAGCGAGTGATCAGCGCTTTTTCTGAGTCTTGTTGAGAAATTTCAACTCTGTAAATCTGCTCAGAAGCAAGATTTTGCTTCAAAAGTGCGTTATATGGCAGAATCTAGCACCAAATACATCATATTTCGTGTTTTTAGAGTGCTATTCGCAGTTTTACAAACTCTGGAATAAGTCAAAATCACGCTTTTCCGCGCAGATTTTCACCATCAAAAAGTCCATATTGCTATGCGAGACCTCATAATATGTATGAATCTATGGACAAAAACATCATATTTCGTGTTTTCAGAGCGCTATCTGCAGTTATATGAAGTTTGAAATAATTCGAAATTACCACATTCTGAGCAGTTTCAAAGTATCGCAAATCAATGAAGTCTATCCAATAAAACATAATACGCATGAATCCGTCCTCAAATGCACAAAATTTTGCGTGTCCAGCGAGTTATCAGCTTCTTTTCTGAGTCTCGTTGAGAAACTTTTGACTCTGTAAATCTGCTCAGAAGCAAGATTTTGCTCCAAAAGTGCGTTATATGGCAGAATCTAGCACCAAATACATCATATTTCGTGTTTTTAGAGTGCTACTTGCAGTCTTACAAACTTTGGAATAAGTCGAAATCACCCTTTCCCGCGCAGATTTTCACAATCAAAAAGTTCATATCCCTATTCAGGACCTCAAAATATGTATGAATCGATCGACAAAAACATCATATTTCTTGTTTCCAGAGCGCTATCTGCAGTTATATGAAGTTTGAAATAAGTCGAAACTACCACATTCTGAGCAGTTTCAAAGTATCGCAAATCACATGAGTCTATCCAATACAACATAATAGGCATGAATCCGCCCTCAAATGCACAAAATTTTGCGTTTCCAGCGAGTTATCAGCGTTTTTTCTGAGTCTCGTTGAGAAATTTTTGACTCTGTAAATATGCTCAGAAGGAAGATTCTGCTTCAAAAGTGCGTTATATGGCAAAATCTAGAACCAAATACATCATATTTCGTGTTTTTAGAGTGCTTTGCAGTTTTACAAACTTTGGTATAAGTCAAAATCACGCTTCTCCGCGCAGATTTTCACAATCAAAAAGTTCATATTCCCATTCAGGACCTTATAATAAGTATAATTCTATCGACACAAACATCATATTTTGTGTTTTCAGAGCGCTATCTGCAGTTATATGAGGTTTGAAATATGTCAAAATTACCACATTCTGAGCAGTTTCAAAGTATCGCAAATCACATAAATCTATCCAATACCACATAATACGCATGAATCCGTCCTCAAATGCACAAAATCTTACGTTTCCAGCGAGTTATCAGCTTTTTTTCTGAGTCTCGTTGAGAAATTTTTGACTCTGTAAATCTGCTCAGAAGCAAGATTTTGCTTCAAAAGTGCGTTATATGGCAGAATCTAGCACCAAATACATCATTTTCCATGTTTTTAGAGTGCTACTTGCAGTCTTACAAATTTTGGAATAAGTCGAAATCGCGCTCTCCCCGCGCAGATTTTCTCATTCAAAAAGTAGTTCATATTCCTATTCAGGACCTTATAATATGTATAAATCTATCGACAGAAACATCATAATTTGTGTTTTCAGAGCGCTATCTTCAGTTATATGAAGTTTGAAATTAGTCAAAATAACCACATTCTGAGGAGTTTCAAAGTATCACAAATCACATAAATCTATCCAATACAACATAATACGCATGAATCCGTCCTTGAATGCACAGAATTTTGCGTTACCAACGAGTTATCAGCGTTTTTTCTGAGTCTCGTTGAGAAATTTTTGACTCTCTAAATCTGCTCAGAAGCAAGATTTTGCTTCAAAAGTGCGTTATATGGCAGAATCTAGCACCAAATACATCATAAATCGTGTTTTTAAAGTGCCATTTGCAGTTTCACAAACTTTGGAATAAGTCGAAATCACGCTTTTTCCGCGCAGATTTTCACAATCAAAAAGTTCATATTCCTATTCAGGACCTCATAGTTTGTATGAATCAATCGACAAAAACATCATATTTCGTTTTTACAGAGCGCTATCTGCAGTTATATGAAGTTTGAAATAAGTCAAAATTACCACATTCTGAGCAGTTTCAAAGTATCGCAAATCACATAATTCTATCCAATACAACATAATATGCATGAATCCGTCCTCAAGTGCACCAAATTTTGCGTTTCCAGCGAGTGATCAGCGTTTTTTCTGAGTCTCGTTGAGAAATTTTGACTCTGTAAATCTGCTCAGAAGCCAGATTTTGCTTCAAAATTGCGTTATATGCCAGAATCTAGCACCAAATACATCATACTTCGTGTTTTTAGAGTGCTATTTGCAGTTTTAAAAACTTTAGGATGAGTCGAAATCACGCTTCCCCGCGCAGATTTTCACAATCAAAAAGTTCATATTCCTATTCAGGACCTCATAATATGTATGAATCTATCGACAAAAACATCATATATCGTGTTTTCAGAGCGCTTCAGCAGTTATATGAAGTTTGGAATAAGTCAAAATTACCGTATTTTGAGCAGTTTCAAAGTATCGCTAATCACATAAATCTATCCAATACAACATAATACACATGAATCCGTCCTCAAATGCACAAAATTTTGCGTTTCCAGCGAGTTATCAGCGTTTTTTCTGAGTCTCGTTGAGAAATTTCTGACTCTGTAAATCTGCTCAGAAGCAAGATTTTGCTTTAAAAGAGGGTTATATAACAGAATCTAACTCCAAAGACATCATATTTCGTGTTTTAAGTGTGCTATTTGCAGTTCTACAAACTTTGGAATAAGTCGAAATCACGCTTTTCCGCGCAGATTTTCACAATCAAAAAGTTCATATTCCTTTTCAGGACCTCATAATATGTATGAATCTATGGACAAAAACATCATATTTCGTGTTCTCAGAGCGCTATCTGCAGTTATATGAAGTTTGAAATAAGTCGAAACTACCACATTCTGAGCAGTTTCAAAGTATCGCAAATCACATAAATTTATCCAATACGACATAATACGCATTATTCCGTCCTCAAATGCACTGAATTTTGCGTTCCCAGCGAGTTATCATCGTTTTTTCCGAGTCTTGTTGAGAAATTTTTGACTCTGTAAATCTGCTCAGAAGCAAGATTTTGCTCCAAAAGTGCGTCATATGGCAGAATCTAGCATCAAATACATCATATTTCGTGTTTTTAGAGTGCTATTTGCAGTTTTACAAACTCTGGAATAAGTCGAAATCACGCTTTTCCCCGCAGATTTTCACATTCAAAAAGTTCATATTCCTATTTAAGACCTCATAATATGTATGAATCTATCGACAAAAACATCATATTCTGTGTTTTCAGAGCGCTATCTGCAGTTATATGAAATTTGGAATAAGTTAAAATCACCACATTCTAAGCATCTTCAAAGTATCGCAAATCACATGAATCTATCCAATACAACATAATACGCATGAATCCGTCCTTAAATGCACAAATTTTGCGTTTCCAGCGAGTTATCAGCGTTTTTTCTGTGTCTCGTTGAGAAATTTTGGCTCTGTATATCTGCTCAGAAGCAAGATTTTGCTTCAAAAGTACGTTATATGGCAGAATCTAGCACCAAATACATCATATTTCGAGTTTTTAGAGTGCTATTCGCAGTTCTACAAACTTTGGGCTAAGTCGAAATCATGCTTTTCCGCACAGATTTTCACAATCGAAAGTTCATATTCCTATTCAGGACCTCGTATTATGTATGAATCAATCGACAAAAACATCATATTTCGTGTTTTCAGAGCGCTATCTGCAGTTATATGAAGTTTGAAATAAGTCAAAATTACCACATTCTGAGCAGTTTCAAAGTATCGCAAATCACATAAATCTATCCAATACAACATAATACGCATAAATCCGTCCTCAAATGCACAGGATTTTGCGTTCCCAACGAGTTATCCGCGTTTTTTCTGAGTCTCGTTGAGAAATTTTTGACTCTGTTAATCTGCTCAGAAGCAAGATTTTGCATTAAACGTGCGTTATATGGCAGAATCTAGCACCAAATACATCATATTCCGTGCTTTCAGAGTGCTTTTTGCAGATTTACAAACTCTGGAATAAGTCGAAATCACGCTTTTCCGCGCAGATTTTCACACTCAGAAAGTTCATACTCCTATTCGGGACCTCATAATATGTATGAATCTATGGACAAAAACATCATATTTCGTGTTTTCAGAGTGCTATCTGCAGTTATATGAAGTTTGAAATAAGTCAAAACTACCACATTCTGAGCAGTTTCAAAATATCGCAAATCAAATAAATCTATCCAATACAACATAATACGCATGAATTCGTCCTCAAATGCACAAAATTTTTCGTTTCCAGCGAAATATCAGCGTTTTTTCCAAGTCTCGTTGAGAGATTTTTGAAACTGTAAATCTGCTCAGAAGCAAGATTTTGCTTCAAAAGTGCGTTATATGGCAGAATCTAGCACCAAATACATCATATTCCGTGTTTTAAAAGTGCTATTCGCAGTTTTACAAGCTTTGGAATTAGTCGAAATCACGCTTTTCCGCGCAGATTTTTACAATCAAAAAGTTCATATTCCCATTCAGGATATCATGATATGTATGAATCAATCGACAAAAACATCATATTCCGTGTTTTCAGAGCGCTATCTGCAGTTATATGAAGTTTGAAATAAGTCAAATCTACCACATTCTGAGCAGTTTCAAAGTATCGCAAATCACATAAATCTATCCAATACAACATTATACGCATGAATCAGTCCTCAAATGCACAAAATTTTGCGTTTCCAGCGAGTTATCAGCGCTTTTTCTGAGTCTTGTTGAGAAATTTTTTACTCTGTAAATCTGCTCAGAAGGAAGATTTTGCTCCAAAAGTGCGAAATATGGCAGAATCTATCACCAAATACATCATATTCCGTGTTTTTTGCGTGCTATTTGCAGTTTTACAAACTTTGGAATAAGTCGAAATCACGCTTTTCCGCGCAAATTTTCACGATCAAAAAGCTCATATTCCTTCTCAGGATCTCATAATATGTATGAATCAATCGACAAAAACATCATATTTCGTGTTTTCAGAGCGCTATCTGCAGTTATATGAAGTTTGAAATAAGTCAAAATTACCACATTCTGAGCAGCTTTAAAGTATCTCAAATCACATAAATCTATCCAATACTACATGATACGCATGAATCCGTCCTCAAATGCACAAAATTTTGCGTTTCCAGCGAGTTATCATCGTTTTTTCTGAGTCTCGTTGAGAAATTTTCGACTCTGTAAATCTGCTCAGAACCAAGATTTTGCTTCAAAAGTGCGTTATATGGCAGAATCTAGCACTAAATACATCATATTTCGAGTTTTTAGAGTGCCATTTGCAGTTTTACAAACTTTGGAATAAGTCGAAATCACGCTTTTTCGCGCAGATTTTCAGAATCAAGAAGTTCATATTCCTATTCAAGACCTCATGATATGTATGAATCTATCGACAAAAACATCATATTTCGTGTATCCAGAGCGCTATCTGCAGTTATATGATGTTTGGAATGAGTCAGAATTTCCACATTCTTAGCAATTTCAAAGTATCGCAAATAACATAAATCCATCCAATACAACATAATACGCATGAATCCGTCCTCAAATGCACTAAATTTTGCGTTTCCAGCGAGTTATCAGCGTCTTTTCTGAGTCTCGTTGTGAAATTTTTGACTCTGTAAATCTGCTCAGAAGCAATATTTTGCTTCAAAAGTGCGTATATGACAGAATCTAGCACCAGATACATCATATTTCGTG
Source organism: Dromius quadrimaculatus (assembly GCA_963989225.1). Classification (NCBI taxonomy): domain Eukaryota; kingdom Metazoa; phylum Arthropoda; class Insecta; order Coleoptera; family Carabidae; genus Dromius; species Dromius quadrimaculatus. The sequence goes on from CAXDIG010000160.1 coordinate 43,322, forward strand.
TTTTTAGAGTGCTATTTACAGTTTTACAAACTTTGGAATAAGTCGAAATCACGCTCTTCCGCGCAAATTGTCACAATCAAAAAGTCCATATTCCTATTCAGGACCTCATTATATGTATGAATCAATCGTCAAATCATCATATTTCGTGTTTTCAGAGCGCTATCTGCAGTTATATGAAGTTTGAAATGAGTCGAAATTACCTCACTCTGAGCAGTTTCAAAGTATCGCAAATCACATAAATCTATCCAATACAACATAATACTAATGAATCCGTCCCCAAATGCACAGAATTTTGCGTTTCCAGCGAGTTATTAGCGTTTTTTCTGAGTCTCGATGAGAAATTTGTGACTCTGTTAATCTGCTCAGAAGAAAGATTTTGTTCCAAAAGTGCGTTATATGGCAGGATCTATCACCAAATACATCATATTTCGTGTTTTTAGCGTGCTATTGGCAGTTTTACAAACTTTGGAATAAGTCGAAATCACGCTTCTCCACGCAAATTTTTACAATCAAAAAGTTCATATTCTAATCCACGACCTCATAATATGTATGAATCAATCGACAAAAAACATCATATTTCGTGTTTTCAGAGCGCTATCTGCAGTTATAAGAAGTTTGAAATGAGTCAAAATTACCACATTCTGAGCAGCTTCAGAGTATCCTAAATCACATAATTATATCCAATACAACATAATACGCATGAATCCGTCCTCAAATGCACAAAATTCTGCGTTTCCAGCGAGTTATCAGCGTTTTTCTGAGTCTTGTTGAGAAATTTCTGACTCTGTAAATCTGCTCAAAAGCAAGATTTCGCTTCAAAAGTGCGTTATATGGCAGAATCTAGCTCCAAATACATCATATTTTGTGTTTTTAGGGTGCTATGTGCAGTTTTACAAACTTTGGGATTAATCGAAATCACGCCTTTTCGCGCAGTATTTCACAATCAAAAAGTTCATATTCCTATTCAGGACCTCATAATATGTATGAATCAATCGACAAAAACATCATATTCCGTGTTTTCAGAGCGCTATCTGCAGTTATATGAAGTTTGAAGTAAGTCAAAATTACCACATTCTGAGCAGTTTCAAAGTATCGCAAATCACACAAATCTATCCAATACAACATAATACGCATGAATCCGTCCTCAAATGCACAAAATTCTGCGTTTCCAGCGGGTTATCAGCGTTTTTTCTGAATATCGTTGAGAAATTTTTGACTCTGTAAATCTGCTCAGAAGCATGAATTTGCTTCACAAGTGCGTTATATGGCAGAATCTAGCACCAAATACATCATATATTGTGTTTTTAGAGTGCTATTTGCAGTTTTACAAACTACGGAATAAGTCGGAATCACGCTTTTCCGCGCAAATTTTCACAATCAAAAAGTTCATATTCCTATTCAGGACCTCATAATATGTATGAATCAATCGACAAAAACATCATATTTTGTGTTTTCAGAGCGCTATCTGCAGTTATATGGAGTTCTGAATAAGTCAATATTACCACATTCTGAGCAGTTTCAAAGTATCGCAAATCACATAAATCTATCCAATACAACATAATACGCATGAATCCGTCCTCAAATGCACAGAATTTTGCGTTTCCAGCGAGTTATCAGCGTTTTTGATGTGAAACATCTATAGGCTCACTAGTTAACCGAATTGTTGGCGTGGCGACGCTTGCCGTAGCGACGGGTCGCCACGCTATACTAAGGTATACATATATATATTTTATGTGTAGTAGAGTGTACGTTTAGTGTCAGTATCAATTTCAGACGCATCCGGAAATATAAAATTACTTACCCATAAGCATACTCTCACGTGCTACAAAAAAATAAGATCTACTTCAGTGCAAAAGTGCCGATTTGAAGCACCATTCATGTCTTGTAAATCCACAATGATTTTAATACCGATGCAAAAAACTGATCAACTTTACAAAAAACATTTGATAAGATATAATGGAATAAGAATTTACTTAGAAAGTAATGATTATGACAGTATTGATGATTATTATGGAAGTAATAATATCAGATCAGACGAAGAATACACAGATTTTCTAAGATCTGGTATTAGTAGGCCAAAAATATTCTTTAAACGACATCCATCCGAAAAATGGCACAATACTTTCAATCCGTTTGTTTTTAATGTATTAAAATCTAATATGAATTTCCAAATAATTACTAAAGAATATTCTTGTGCGGCATACGTGGTTGAATATGTAAATAAGACCAACAGAGGTATTGGTAATTTGCCACGTGAGATAATAGAAGTCATGAATGAGAATCCCGAAATTGATATTGTTGAAATAACTCGTAAAATGAGTGTTGACATGCTGAATACCATTGAGATAAGTAGTCAAGAAGCTGCTTGGTATCTTCTACGCCAAATTCGTAATACTTCATTTTTTCATTAGGAAATATTTAATTCCTGTAATAATATTATCTTTTATGCATATTACTTGTACACACACGATGTTTCACATCTGCCAGGCGTCCCATGACGGCTCACATTTTTTCTGAGTCTTGTTGAGAAATTTTTGACTCTGTAATTCTGCTCAGAAGCAAGATTTTACTTCAAAAGTGCGTTATATGGCAGAATCTAGCACCAAATACATCATATTTAGTGTTTTTAGAGTGCTACTTGCAGTTCTACAAACTTTGGAACAAGTCGAAATCACGCTCTTGCGCGCAGATTTTCACAATCAAAAAGTTCATATTCTCATTCAGGACCTCATAATATGTATGAATCAATCGACAAAAACATCATATTTCGTGTTTTCAGAGCGCTATCTGCAGTTATATGAAGTTTGAAATAAGTCAAAATTACCACATACTGAGCAGTTTCAAAGTATCGCAAATCACATAAATCTATCCAATACAACATAATACGTATGAATGCGACCTAAAATGCGATAAATTCTGCGTTTTCAGCGAGTTATCAACGTTTTTCCTGAGTATCGTAGAGAAATTTTTGACTATGTTAATTTGCTCGGAACCAAGATTTTGCTTCAAGAGTGCGTTATATGGCAGAATCTAGCACCAAATACATCATATTTCGTGTTTTTTGGATGCTATTTGCAGTTTTACAAACTTTGGAATAAGTCGAAATCACGCTTTTCCGCGCAGATTTTCACAGTCAAAAACTTCAAATTCCTATTCAGGACCTCATAATATGTATGAATCAATCGACGAAAACATCATATTACGTGTTTTCAGAGCGCTACCTGCAGTTAAATGAAGTTTGAAATAAGTCAAGATTACCACATTCTGAGCATTTTT
>CAXDIG010000160.1:46797-173394 GCA_963989225.1 Dromius quadrimaculatus
TCAGAAAAAACGCTGATAAATAGCTGGAAACACAAAATTTTGTGCATTTGAGGACGGATTCATGCGTATTATGTTGTATTGGATAGATTTATGTGATTTACGATACTTTGAAACTGCTCAGAAGGTGGTAATTTTGACTTATTTCAAACTTCATATAACTGCAGATAGCGCTCTGGAAACACGAAATATTATGTTTTTGTCGATAGATTCATACATATTATGAGGTCCTGAATAGGAATAGGAACTTTTTGATTGTGAAAATCAGCGCGGAAAAGCGTGATTCCGACTTATTCCAAAGTTTGTAAAACTGCAAATAGCACTCTGAAAACACGAAATATGATGAATTTGGTGCTAGATTCTGCCATATAACGCACTTTTGAAGCAAAATCTTGTTTCTGAGCAGATCAACAGAGTCACAAATTTCTCACCGAGGCTAAGAAAAAACGCTGATCAGTCGCTGGAAATGCAAAATTTTGTGCATTTGAGGATGGATTCATGCGTATTATGTTGTATTGGATAGATTTATGTAATTTGCGATACTTTGAAACTGTTCAGAATGTGGAAATTTTGACTTATTTCAAACTTCATATAACTGCAGATAGCGCTTCGAAAACACGAAATATGATGTTTATGTCGAAAGATTCATACATATTATGAGGTCCTTAATAGGAATATGAACTTTTTGATTGTGAGAATCTGCGCGGAAAAGCGTGATTCCGAATTATTACAAAGTTTGTGGAACTGCAAATAGAACTCTAAAAACACGGAATATGATGTACTTGGTGCTAGATTCTGCCATATAACGCACTTTTGAAGCAAAATCTTGCTTCTGATTAGATTTACAGGGTCAAAAATATCTCAACGAGACTTAGAAAAAACGCTGATAACTCATTGGAAGCGCAAAATTTTGTGCATTTGAGGACGGATTCATGCGTATTATGTTGTACTGAATAGATTTATGTGATTTGCGATACTTTGAAACTGCTCAGAATGTGGTAATTTTGACTTATCTCAAACTTTATATAACTGCAGATAGCACTCTGAAAACACGGAATATGATGTTTCTGTCGTTTGATTCATACATATTATGAGGTCCTGAATGGGAATATGAACTTTTTGATTGTGAAAATCTGCGCGGAAAAGCGTGATTTCGACTAAGTCCAAAGTTTGTAAGACTGCGAATAGCACTCCTAATATTTGAAATATGATGTATCTGGTGCTAGATTCTGCCATATAACGCACTTTTGAAGCAAAATTTTGCTTCTGAGCAGATTTACAGAGTCAAAAATTTCTCAACGAGACTCAGAAAAAACACTGATAACTCGCTGGGAACGCAAAATTTTGTGCATTTGAGGACGGATTCATGCGTATCATGTTGTATTGGATAGATTTATGTGATTTGCGATACTTTGAAACTGCTCGGAATGTGGTAATTCTGACATTTCAAACTACATATAACTGCAGATAGCGCTCTGAAAACACGGAATATGATGTTTTTGTCGATTGATTCATATATATTATGAGGTCCCGAATAGGAATATGTTTTGATTGTGAAAATCTGCGCGGAAAAGTGTGATTTCGACTTATTCCAAAGTCTGAAACTGCGAATAGCACTCTCAAAACACGATATATGATGTATTTGGTGCTAGATTCTGCCATATCACGCACTTTTGAACCAAATCTTGCTTCTGAGCAGATTTACAGAGACAAAAATTTCTCAACGAGACACAGAAAAAAACGCTGATAACTCGCTGGAAACGCAGAATTTTGCTCATTTGAGGACGGATTAATGCGTATTATGTTGTATTGGATAGATTTATGTGATTTGCGATACTTTGAAACTGCTCAGAAGGTGGTAATTTTGACTTATTTCAAACTTCATATAACTGCGGATAGCACTCTGAAAGCACGAAATATGATGTTTTTGTCGTTTGATTCATACATATCATGAGGTCCTGAATGGGAATATGAACTTTTTGATTGTGAAAATCTGTGCGGAAAAGAGTGATTTTGACTAAATCCAAAGTTTGTAAAACTGCAAATAGCACTCTTGATATTTGAAATATGATGTTTTTGGTGCTAGATTCTGCCATATAACGCACTTTTGAAGCAAAATCCGCTTCTGAGCAGATTTACAGGGTCAAAAATTTCTCAACGAGACTCTGAAAAAACACTGATAACTCGCTGGGAACACAAAATTTTGTGCATTTGAGGACGGATTCATGCGTATCATGTTGTATTGGATAGATTTATGTGATTTGCGATACTTTGAAACTGCTCGGAATGTGGTAATTCTGACATCTCAAACTACATATAACTGCAGATAGTGCTCTAAAAACACGAAATATGATGTTTTTGTCGATAGATTCATACATATTATGAGGTCCTGCATAGGAATATGAACTTTTTGATTATGAAAATCTGCGCGGAAAAGCGTGATTCCGACTTATTCCAAAGTCTGTAAAACTGCAAATAGCACTCTCAAAACACGAAATATGATGTATTTGTTGCTAGATTCTGCCATGTTACGCACTTTTGGAGCAAAATCTTGCATCTGAGCAGATTTACAGAGTCAAAAATTCCTCAACGAGACTCAGAAAAAACGCTGATAACTCGCTTAAAACGCAAAATTCTGTTCATTTGAGGACGGATTTATGCGTATTATGTTGTATTGGATAGATTTTTGTGATTTGCGATACTTTGAAACTGCTCAGAATGTAGTAATTTCGACTTATTTCAAACTTCATATAACTGCCGATAGCGCTCTGAAAACACGGAATATGATGTTTTTGTCGTTAGATTCATAGATATTATGAGGTCCCAGATAGGAATATGAACTTTTTGATTGTGAAAATCTGCGCGGAAAAGCGTGATTTCAACTTATTCCAAAGTTTGTAAAACTGCAAATAGCACTCCTAAAACACGGAATATGATGTATTTGGTGCTAGATTCCGCCATATAACGCACATTTGAAGCAAAATCAGGCTTCTGAGCAGATTTACAGAGTCAAAAGTTTTTCAACGAGACTCAGAAAAAACGCTGATAACTCGCTGGAAACGCGAAATTTTCTGCATTTGAGGACGGATTCATGCGTACTTTGTTGTATTGGATAGATTCATGTAATTTGGTTTACTTTGAAACTGCTCAGAATGTGGTAATTTTGACTTATTCCAAACTTCATATAACTGCAGATAGCGCTCTAAAAAAACCGAATATGATATTTTTGTCGATGGATTCATACATATTATAAGGTCCTGAATAGGAATATGAACTTTTTGATCGTGGAAATCTGCGCGGAAAAGCGTGATTTCGACCAATTCCAAAGTTTGTAAAACTGCAAATAGAGTCTAAAAACACAAAATATGATGTATTTATTACTAGATTCTACCATATAACGCACTTTTGAAGCAAAATCTTGCTTCTAAGCAGATTTACAGAGTCAAAAATTGCTCAACAAGACTCAGAAAAATACTGATAACTTGCTGGAAACGCAAAATTTTGAGCATTTAGGGACGGATTCATGCGTATTATGTTGTATTGGATAGATTTATGTGATTAGTGATACTTTGAAACTGCTCAGAATGTGGTAATTTTGACTTATTCCAAACTTCATATAACTGCAGATAGCGCTCTAAAAACACTATATATGGTGTTTGTCTCGATAGATTCATACATATTATGAGGTCCTGAATAGGAATATGAACTTTTTAATTGTGAAAATCTGCGCGGAAAAGCGTGATTTCGACTTATTCCAAAGTTTGTGAAACTGCAAATAGCACTCTGAAAACACAAAATATGATGTGTTTGGTGCTAGATTTTGTCATATAACGAACTTTTGAAGCAAAATCTTACTTCTGAGCAGATTTACAGAGTCAAAAATTTCTCAACGAGACTCAGAAAAAACGCTGATAACTCGCTGGAAACACAAAATTTTGTGCATTTGAGGACGGATTCATGCGTATTATGTTGTATTGGATAGATTTATGTGATTTACGATACTTTGAAACTGCTCAGAATGTGGTAATTTTGACTTAATTCAAACTTCATATAACTGCAGATAGCGCTCTGAAAACACGAAATATGATGTTTTTGTCGTTTGATTCATACATATCATGAGGTCCTGAATGGGAATATGAACTTTTTGATTGTGAAAATCTGTGCGGAAAAGAGTGATTTTGACTAAATCCAAAGTTTGTAAAACTGCAAATAGCACTCTTGATATTTGAAATATGATGTTTTTGGTGCTAGATTCTGCCATATAACGCACTTTTGAAGCAAAATCCGCTTCTGAGCAGATTTACAGGGTCAAAAACTTCTCAACGAGACTCTGAAAAAACACTGATAACTCGCTGGGAACACAAAATTTTGTGCATTTGAGGACGGATTCATGCGTATCATGTTGTATTGGATAGATTTATGTGATTTGCGATACTTTGAAACTGCTCGGAATGTGGTAATTCTGACATCTCAAACTACATATAACTGCAGATAGTGCTCTAAAAACACGAAATATGATGTTTTTGTCGATAGATTCATACATATTATGAGGTCCTGCATAGGAATATGAACTTTTTGATTATGAAAATCTGCGCGGAAAAGCGTGATTCCGACTTATTCCAAAGTCTGTAAAACTGCAAATAGCACTCTCAAAACACGAAATATGATGTATTTGTTGCTAGATTCTGCCATGTTACGCACTTTTGGAGCAAAATCTTGCATCTGAGCAGATTTACAGAGTCAAAAATTCCTCAACGAGACTCAGAAAAAACGCTGATAACTCGCTTAAAACGCAAAATTCTGTTCATTTGAGGACGGATTTATGCGTATTATGTTGTATTGGATAGATTTTTGTGATTTGCGATACTTTGAAACTGCTCAGAATGTAGTAATTTCGACTTATTTCAAACTTCATATAACTGCCGATAGCGCTCTGAAAACACGGAATATGATGTTTTTGTCGTTAGATTCATAGATATTATGAGGTCCCAGATAGGAATATGAACTTTTTGATTGTGAAAATCTGCGCGGAAAAGCGTGATTTCAACTTATTCCAAAGTTTGTAAAACTGCAAATAGCACTCCTAAAACACGGAATATGATGTATTTGGTGCTAGATTCCGCCATATAACGCACATTTGAAGCAAAATCAGGCTTCTGAGCAGATTTACAGAGTCAAAAGTTTTTCAACGAGACTCAGAAAAAACGCTGATAACTCGCTGGAAACGCGAAATTTTCTGCATTTGAGGACGGATTCATGCGTACTTTGTTGTATTGCTCAGAATGTGGTAATTTTGACTTATTCCAAACTTCATATAACTGCAGATAGCGCTCTAAAAAAACCGAATATGATATTTTTGTCGATGGATTCATACATATTATAAGGTCCTGAATAGGAATATGAACTTTTTGATCGTGGAAATCTGCGCGGAAAAGCGTGATTTCGACCAATTCCAAAGTTTGTAAAACTGCAAATAGAGTCTAAAAACACAAAATATGATGTATTTATTACTAGATTCTACCATATAACGCACTTTTGAAGCAAAATCTTGCTTCTAAGCAGATTTACAGAGTCAAAAATTGCTCAACAAGACTCAGAAAAATACTGATAACTTGCTGGAAACGCAAAATTTTGAGCATTTAGGGACGGATTCATGCGTATTATGTTGTATTGGATAGATTTATGTGATTAGTGATACTTTGAAACTGCTCAGAATGTGGTAATTTTGACTTATTCCAAACTTCATATAACTGCAGATAGCGCTCTAAAAACACTATATATGGTGTTTGTCTCGATAGATTCATACATATTATGAGGTCCTGAATAGGAATATGAACTTTTTAATTGTGAAAATCTGCGCGGAAAAGCGTGATTTCGACTTATTCCAAAGTTTGTGAAACTGCAAATAGCACTCTGAAAACACAAAATATGATGTGTTTGGTGCTAGATTTTGTCATATAACGAACTTTTGAAGCAAAATCTTACTTCTGAGCAGATTTACAGAGTCAAAAATCTCTCAACGAGACTCAGAAAAAACGCTGATAACTCGCTGGGAACGCAAAATTTTGTGCATTTGAGGACGGATTCATGCGTATTATGTTGTATTGGATAGATTCATGTGATTTGCGATACTTTGAAACTGCTCAGAATGTGGTAATTTTGACTTAATTCAAACTTCATATAACTGCAGATAGCGCTCTGAAAACACGAAATATGATGTTTTTGTCGATAGATTCATACATATTATGAAGTCCTGAATAGGAATGTGAACTTTTTGATCGTAAAAATCTGCGCGGAAAAGCGTGATTTCAACTTATTCCAAAGTTTGTAAAACTGCAAATAGCACTCTAAAAACACGAAATATGATGTATTTGGTGCTAGATTCTGTCATATAACGCACTTTTGAAGCAAAATCTTGCTTTTGAGCAGATTTACAGAGTCAAATGTTTCTCAACGAGACTCAGAAAAAACGCTGATAACTCGCTGGAAACGCAAAATTTTGTGCATTTGAGGACGGATTCATGCGTATTATGTTGTATTGGATAGATTTATGTGATTCACGATACTTTGAAACTGCTCAGAATATGGTAATTTTGACTTATTTCAAACTTCATATAACTGCAGATAGCGCTCTGAAAACACGAAACATGATGTTTTTGTCGATAGATTCGTACATATCATGAGGTCCTGAATAGGAATATAAACTTTTTGATTGTAAAAATTTGCGCGGAAAAGCGTGATTTCGACTTATTCCAAAGTTTGTAAAACTGCAAATAGCACTCTGAAAACACAAAATATGATGTATTTGATGCTGGATTATGTCATATAACGCAGTTTTCGAGCAAAATCTTGCTTCTGAGCAGACTTACAGGGTCAAAAATTACTCAACGAGACTTAGGAAAATCGCTGATAACTCGCTGGAAACGCACAATTTAGTGCATTTGAGGACGGATTCATGCGTATTATGTTGTATTGGATAGATTCATGTGATTTGCGATACTTTGAAACTACTCAGAATGTGGTTATTTTGACTTAATTCAAACTTCATATAACTGCAGATAGCGCTCTGAAAACACGAAATATGATGTTTATGTCGATAGATTCATACATATTATGAGGTCCTGAATAGGAATATGAACTTTTTGGTTGTGAAAGTCTGCGCGGAAAAGCGTGATTTCAACTTATTCCAAAGTTTGTAAAACTGCAAATAGCACTCTGAAAACACGGAATATGATGTATTTGGTGCTAGATTCTGCCATATAACGCACTTTCAAAGCAAAATCTTGCTTCTGAGCAGATTTACAGAGTCAAATGTTCCTCAACGAGACTCAGAAAAAACGCTGATAACTCGCTGGAAACGCAAAATTTTGTGCATTTGAGGGACGGATTCATGCGTATTATGTTGTATTGGATAGATTTATGTGATTTGCGATACTTTGAAACTGCTCAGAATATGGTAATTTTGACTTATTTCAAACTTCATATAACTGCAGATAGCGCTCTGACAACACGAAATATGATGTTTTTGTTGATTGATTCATACATATTATGAGGTCCTGAATAGGAATATGAACTTTTTGATTGTGAAAATCTGCGCGGAAAAGCGTGATTTCGACTTATTCCAAAGTCTGTAAAACTGCAAATAGCACTCTTAAAACACGAAATATGATGTATTTGGTGCTAGATTCTGCCATATCACGCACTTTTGAAGCAAAATCTTGCTTCTGAGCAGATTTACAGTGTCAAAAATTTCTCAACGAGACTCTGGAAAAACGCTGATAACTCGCTGGAAACGCAAAATTTTGCTCATTTGAGGACGGATTCATGCGTATTATGTTGTATTGGATAGATTTATGTGATTCACGATACTTTGAAACTGCTCAGAATGTGGTAATTTTGACTTATTTCAAACTTCATATAACTACAGTTAGCACTCTGAAAACACGAAATATGATGTTTTTGTCGTTTGATTCATACATATTATGAGGGTCCTGAATGAGAATATGAACTTTTTGATTGTGAAAATCTGCGCGGCAAAGCGTGATTCCGACTTATTCCAAAGTTTGTAAGACTGCAAATAGCACTTTGAAAACAGAGAATATGATGTATTTGGTGCTAGATTCTGCCATATAACGCACTTTTGAAGCAAAATCTTGCTTCTGAGCAGATTTACTGACGAATATTTTTCAACGAGACTCAGAAAAAACACTGATAACTCGCTGGAAACGCAAAATTTTGTGCATTTGATGACGGATTCATGCGTATCATGTTGTATTGGATAGATTTATGTGATTTGCGATACTTCGAAACTGCCCAGAATGTGGTTTTTTGACTTATTTCAAACTTCATATAACTGCAGATAGCGCTTTGAAAACACGAAATATGATGTTTCTGTCGATAGATTCATACATATTATGAGGTCCTGAATAGGAATATGAACTTTTTGATTGTGAAAATCTGCGCGGAAAAGCGTGATTTCGACTTTTTCCAAAGTTTGTAAGACTGCAAATAGCACTCTAAAAACAGATAGTATGATGTATTTGGTGCTGGATTCTGCCATATGACGCAATTTTGAAGCAAAATTATGCTTCTGAGCAGATTAACAGAGTCAAAAATTCCTCAACGAGACTCAGAAAAAACACTGATAACTCGCTGGGAACGCAAAATTTTGTGCATTTGAGGACGGATTCATGCGTATCATGTTGTATTGGATAGATTTATGTGATTTGCGATACTCTGAAACTGCTCGGAATGTGGTAATTCTGACATTTCAAACTACATATAACTGCAGATAGCGCTCTGAAAACACGGAATATGATGTTTTTGTCGATTGATTCATATATATTATGAGGTCCCGAATAGGAATATGTTCTGATCGTGAAAATCTGCGCGGAAAAGTGTGATTTCGACTTATTCCAAAGTCTGTAAAACTGCAAATAGCACTCTCAAAACACGAAATATGATGTATTTGTTGCTAGATTCTGCCATGTTACGCACGTTTGGAGCAAAATCTTGCATCTGAGCAGATATACGAAGTCAAAAATTCCTCAACGAGACTCAGAGAAAACGCTGATAACTCGCTGGAAACGCAAAATTCTGTTCATTTGAGGACGGATTTATGCGTATTATGTTGTATTGGATAGATTTTTGTGATTTGCAATACTTTGAAACTGCTCAGAATGTAGTAATTTCGACTTATTTCAAACTTCATATAACTGCCGATAGCGCTCTGAAAACACGGAATATGATGTTTTTGTCGTTAGATTCATACATATTATGAGGTCCTAGATAGGAATATGAACTTTTTGATTGTGAAAATCTGCGCGGAAAAGCGTGATTCCAACTTATCCCAAAGTTTGTAAAACTGCAAATAGCACTCCTAAAACACGAAATATGATGTATTTGGTGCTAGATTCTGCCATATAACGCACATTTGAAGCAAAATCTTGCTTCTGAGCAGATTTACAGAATCAAAAGTTTTCCAACGAGACTCAGAAAAAACGCTGATAACTCGCTGGAAACGCGAAATTTTCTGCATTTGAGGACAGATTCATGCGTACTTTGTTGTATTGGATAGATTCATGTGATTTGGTTCACTTTGAAACTGCTCAGAATGTGGTAATTTTGACTTATTCCAAACTTCATATAACTGCAGATAGCGCTCTAAAAAAACCGAATATGATATTTTTGTCGATGGATTCATACATATTATGAGGTCCTGAATAGGAATATGAACTTTTTGATCGTGGATATCTGCGCGGAAAAGCGTGATTTCGACTAATTCCAAAGTTTGTAAAACTGCAAATAGCAGTCTAAAAACACAAAATATGATGTATTTGGTGCTAGATTCTACCATATAACGCACTTTTGAAGCAAAATCTTGCTTCTAAGCAGATGAACAGAGTCAAAAATTGCTCAACAAGACTCAGAAAAATACTGATATTTTGTTGGAAACGCAAAATTTTGAGCATTTAGGGACGGATTCATGCGTATTATGTTGTATTGGATAGATTTATGTGATTTGCGATACTTTGAAACTGCTCAGAATGTGGTAATTTTGACTTATTCCAAACTTCATATAACTGCAGATAGCGCTCTAAAAACACTATATATGGTTTTTGTCTCGATAGATTCATACATATTATGAGGTCCTTAATAGGAATATGAACTTTTTGATTGTGAGAATCTGCGCGGAAAAGCGTGATTCCGACTTATCACAAAGTTTGTGGAACTGCAAATAGAACTCTAAAAACACGGAATATGATGTACTTGGTGCTAGATTCTGCCATATAACGCAGTTTTGGAGCAAAATCTTGCTTCTGAGCAGACTTACAGGGTCAAAAATTTCTCAACGAGACTCAGGAAAATCGCTGATAACTCGCTGGAAACGCACAATTTTGTGCATTTGAGGACGGATTCATGCGTATTATGTTGTATTGGATAGATTCATTTGATTTGCGATACTTTGAAACTACTCAGAATGTGGTTATTTTGACTTAATTCAAACTTCATATAACTGCAGATAGCGCTCTGAAAACACGAAATATGATGTTTATGTCGATAGATTCATACATATTATGAGGTCCTGAATAGGAATATGAACTTTTTGGTTGTGAAAATCTGCGCGGAAAAGCGTGATTTCAACTTATTCCAAAGTTTGTAAAACTGCAAATAGCACTCTGAAAACACGAAATATGATGTATTTGGTGCTAGATTCTGCCATATAACGCACTTTCAAAGCAAAATCTTGCTTCTGAGCAGATTTACAGAGTCAAATGTTTCTCAACGAGACTCGGAAAAAACGCTGATAACTCGCTGGAAACGCAAAATTTTGTGCATTTGAGGACGGTTTCATGCGTATTATGTTGTATTGGATAGATTTATGTGATTTGCGAAACTTTGAAACTGCTCAGAATGTGGTAATTCTGACTTATTTCAAACTTCATATAACTGCAGATAGCGCTCTGAAAACACGAAACATGATGTTTTTGTCGATAGATTCGTACATATCATGAGGTCCTGAATAGGAATATGAACTTTTTGATTGTAAAAATTTGCGCGGAAAAGCGTGATTACGACTTATTCCAAAGTTTGTAAAACTGCAAATAGCACTCTAAAAACACGAAATATGATGTATTTGATGCTAGATTATGTCATATAACGCAGTTTTGGAGCAAAATCTTGCTTCTGAGCAGACTTACAGGGTCAAAAATTTCTCAACGAGACTCAGGAAAATCGCTGATAACTCGCTGGAAACGCACAATTTTGTGCATTTGAGGACGGATTTATGCGTATTATGTTGTATTGGATAGATTCATGTGATTTGCGATACTTCGAGACTACTCAGAATGTGGTAATTTTGACTTGATTCAAACTTCATATAACTGCAGATAGCGCTCTGAAAACACGAAATATGATGTTTATGTCGATGGATTCATACATATTATGAGGTCCTGAATAGGAATATGAGCTTTTTGATTGTGAAAATCTGCGCGGAAAAGCGTGATTTCAACTTATTCCAAAGTTTGTAAAACTGCAAATAGCACTCTGAAAACACGGAATATGATGTATTTGGTGCTAGATTCTGCCATATAACGCACTTTCAAAGCAAAATCTTACTTCTGAGCAGATTCACAGAGTCAAAAGTTTCTCAACGAGACTCAGAAAAAACGCTGATAACTTACTGGAAACGCAAAATTTTGTGCATTTTAGGACGGATTTATGCGTATTATGTTGTATTGGATAGATTTATGTGATTTGCGATACTTTGAAGCTGCTCAGAATGTGGTAGTTTTGACTTATTTTAAACTTCATATAACTGCAGATAGAGCTCTGAAAACACGAAATATGATGTTTTTGTCGATAGATTCGTACATCTCATGAGGTCCTGAATAGGAATATGAACTTTTTGATTGTGAAAATTAGCGCGGAAAAGCGTGATTTCGACTTATTCCAAAGTTTGTAAAACTGCAAATAGCACTCTAAAAACACGAAATATGATGTATTTGATGCTAGATTATGTCATATAACGCAGTTTTGAAGCAGAATCTTACTTCTAAGCAGAGTTACAGGGACAAAAATTACTCAACAACACTCAGAAAAAACGCTGATAACTCGCTGGAAACGCAAAATTTTGTGCATTTGATGACGGATTCATGCGTATTATGTTTTATTGGATAGATTCATGTGATTTGCGATACTTTGAAACTGCTCAGAATGTTGTAATTTTGACTTATTTCAAACTTCATATAACTGCAGATAGCGCTCTGAAAACACGAAATATGATGTTTTTGTCGATAGATTCATACATATTATGAGGTCCTGAATAGGAATATGAATTTTTTAATTGTAAAAATCTGCGCGGAAAAGCGTGATTTCAACTTATTCCAAAGTTTGTAAAACTGCACATAGCACTCTAAAAACACGAAATATGATGTATTTGGTGCTAGATTTTGCTATATAACGCACATTTGAAGCAAAATCTTGCTTCTGAGCAGATTTACAGAGTCAAAAGTTTCTCAACGAGACTCAGGAAAAACGCTGATAACTTGCTGGAAACGCAAAATTTTGTGCGTTAGAGGACAGATTAATGCGTATTATGTTGTATTGGATAGATTTATGTGATCTGCGATACTTTGAAACTGCTCAGAATGTGGTAATTTTGACTTATATCAAACTTCATATAACTGCAGATAGTGCTCTGAAAACACGAAATATGATGTTTTTGCCGAGAGATTCATACATATTATGAGGTTCTGAATAGAAATATGAACTTTTTGATTGTGAGAATCTGCGCGGAAAAGCGTGAATTCGACTTATTCCAAAGTTGCACTCTAAAAACACGAAATATAATGTATTTGATGCTAGATTCTGCCATATAACCCACATTTCAACCAGAACCTTGCTTCTGAGCAGATTTACAGAGTCTAAAGTTTCTCAACAAGACTCAGAAAAAACGCTGAAAACTCGCTGGAAACGCAAAATTTTGTGCATTTGAGGACGGTTTCATGCGTATTATGTTGTATTGGATAGATTCTTGTGATTTGCGATATTATGTTGTATTGGATAGATTTATGTGATTTGGTTTACTTTGAAACTGCTCAGAATGTGGTAATTTTGACTTATTCCAAACTTCATATAACTGCAGATAGCGCTCTAAAAAAACGAAATATGATGTTTTTCTCTATAGATTCATACATATTATGAGGTCCTGAGTAGGAATATGAACTTTTTGATTGTGAAAATCTGCGCGGAAAATCTTGATTTCGACTTATTTCAAAGTTTGTAAAACTGCAAATAGCACTCTAAAAACACGGAATATGATGTATTTGGTGCTTGATTCTGCCGTATAACGCACTTTTGAAGCAAAATCTTGCTGCTGAGCAGATTTACAGAGTCAAACATTTCTCAACGAGACTCAGAAAAAACGCTGATAACTCGCTGGAAACGCAAAATTTTGTGCATTTGAGGACGAGATCATGCGTATTATGTTGTATTGGATAGCTTTATGTGATTTGCGATACTTTGAAACTGCTCAGAATGTGGTAATTTTGACTTATTTCAAACTTCATATAACTGCAGATAGCGCTCTGAAAACACGAAATATGATGTTTTTGTTGATAGATTCAAACATATTATGAGGTCCTGAATAGAAATATTAACTTTTTGACTGTGAAAGTTTGCGCGGAAAAGCGTGATTTCGACTTATTCCAAAGTTTGTAAAACTGCAAATAACACTCTTGAAACACGGAATATGATGTATTTGGTGCTAGATTCTGCCATATTACGCACTTTTGAAGCAAAATCTTACTCCTGAGCAGATTCACAGAGTCAAAAATTTCTCAACGAGACTCAGGATAAACGCTGATATCTCGCTGGAAACGCAAAATTTTGTGCATTTGAGAACGGTTTCATGCGTATTATGTTGTATTGGATAGATTTATCCGCAAAAAGCGTGATATCGACTTATTCCAAAGTTTGTAATACTGCAAATAGCACTCTAAAAACACGAAATATGATGTACTTGGTGCTAGATTCTGCCATATAACGCACTTTTGAAGCAAAATCTTGCTTCTGAGCAGATTTACAGTCGAAAATTTCTCAACAAGACTCAGAAAATACGCTGATAACTCGCTGGAAACGCAAAACTCTGTTCATTTGAGGACGGATTCATGCGTATTATGTTGTATTGGATAGATACTTGTGATTTGCGATATCATGTTGTATTGGATAGATTTATGTGATTTGGTTTACTTTGAAACTGCTCAGAATGTGGTAATTTTGACTTATTCTAAACTTCATATAACTGCAGATAGCGCTCTAAAAAAACAAAATATGATGTTTTTCTCGATAGATTCATACTTATTATGAGGTCCTGAATAGGAATATGAACTTTTTGATTGTGAAAATCTGCGCGGAAAATCTTGATTTCGACTTATTTCACAGTTTGTAAAACTGCAAATAGCACTCTAAAAACACGGAATATGATGTATTTGGTGCTTGATTTTGCCGTATAACGCACTTTTGAAGCAAAATCTTGCTTCTGAGCAGATTTACAAAGTCAAAAATTACTCAACAGGACTCAGAAAAAAACGCTGATAACTCGCTGGAAACGCAAAATTTTGTGCATTTGAGGACGGATTCATGCGTATTATGTTGTATTCGATAGATTTATGTGATCTGCGATCTGATGTTTTTAGAGTGCTATTTGCAGTTTTACAAACTTTGGAATAAGTCAAAATCACGCTTCTCCGCGCAGATTTTCACAATCAAAAAGTTCATATTCCTATTCAGGACCTCATAATATGCATGAATCTATCAACAAAAACATCATATCTCGTGTTTTCAAAGCGCTATCTACAGTAATATAAAGTTTGAAGTAAGTCAAAATTACCACATTCTGAGCAGTTTCAAAGTATCGCAAATCACATAAATCTATCCAATACAACATAATACACATGAATCCGTCCTCAAATGCACAAAATTTCGCGTTTCCAGCGAGTCATCAGCGTTTTTTCTGAGTCTCGTTGAGAAATTTTTGACTCTGTAAATCTGCTCAGAAGCAAGATTTTGCTTCAAAAGTGCGTTATATGGCAGAATCTTGCACAAAATACATCATATTTTGTGTTTTTAGAGTGCTATTTGCAGTTTTACAAACTTTGAAATAAGTCGAAATCACGCTTTTTCGCGCAGATTATCACAATCATGAAGTTCATATTCCTATTCAGGACCTCATAATATGTATGAATCTATCGACACAAACATCATAATTTGTGTTTTCAGAGCGCTATCAGTAGTAATATGAAGTTTGAAATAAGTCAGAATTACCACATTTAGAGCAGTCTCAAAGTACCGCAAATCACATGAATCTATCCAATACAACATAATACGCATGAATCCGTCCTCAAATACACAAAATTTTGCGTTTCCAGCGAGTTATCAGCGTTTTTTCTGAGTCTTGTTGAGAAATTTTTGACTCTGTCAATCTGCTCAGAAGCAAGATTTTGCTTCAAAATAGCGTGATATGGCAGGAATTAGCACCAAAAACATCATATTTTTTTTCAGAGCGCTATCTGCAGTTATATAAAGTTTGAAATAAGTCAAAATTACCACATTCTGAGCAGTTTCAAAGTATCGCAAATCACATAGATCTATCCAATACAACATAATACGCATATATCTGTCCTCAAATGCACAAAATTTTGCGTTTCCAGCGAGTTATTAGCGTTTTTCCTGGGTCTCGTTGAGAAATTTTTGACTCTGTAAATCGGCTCAGAAGCAAGATTTTGCTTCAAAAGTGCGTTATATGGCAGAACCTAGCACCAAATACATCATATTTTTTGTTTTCAGAGTGCTTTTTGCAATTTTTTAAACTTTGGAATAATTCGAAATGACGCTTTTCCGCGTAGATTTCCACAATCAAAAAGTTCATATTTCTATTCAGGGCCTTATAAAATGTATGAATCTATCGACAAAAACATCATATTTCGTGTTTTCAGAGCGCTATCTGCAGTTATATGAAGTTTGAAATAAGTCAAAATTACCACATTCTGAGCAGTTTCAAAGTATCGCAAATCACATAAATCTATCCGATACAACATAATACGCATAAATCCGTCCTCAAATGCACAAAATTTTGCGTTTTCAGCGAGTGATCAGCGCTTTTTCTGAGTCTTGTTGAGAAATTTCAACTCTGTAAATCTGCTCAGAAGCAAGATTTTGCTTCAAAAGTGCGTTATATGGCAGAATCTAGCACCAAATACATCATATTTCGTGTTTTTAGAGTGCTATTCGCAGTTTTACAAACTCTGGAATAAGTCAAAATCACGCTTTTCCGCGCAGATTTTCACCATCAAAAAGTCCATATTGCTATGCGAGACCTCATAATATGTATGAATCTATGGACAAAAACATCATATTTCGTGTTTTCAGAGCGCTATCTGCAGTTATATGAAGTTTGAAATAAGTCAAAATTACCACATTCTGAGCAGTTTCAAAGTATCGCAAATCACATAGATCTATCCAATACAAAATAATACGCATGAATCCGTCCTTAAATGCACAAAATCTTGCGTTTCCAGCGAGTTATCAGCGTTTTTTCTGAGTCTCGTTGAGAAACTTTTGACTCTGTAAATCTGCTCAGAAGCAAGATTTTGCTTCAAAAGTGCGTTATATGGCAGAATCTAGCACCAAATACATCATATCTCGTGTTTTTAGAGTGCTACTTGCAGTTTTACAAACTTTGGAATAAGTCGAAATCACGCTTTCCCGCGCAGATTTTCACAATCAAAAAGTACATATCCCTATTCAGGACCTCAAAATATGTATGAATCGATCAACAAAAACATCATATTTCTTGTTTTCAGAGCGCTATCTGCAGTTATATGAAGTTTGAAATAATTCGAAATTACCACATTCTGAGCAGTTTCAAAGTATCGCAAATCAATGAAGTCTATCCAATAAAACATAATACGCATGAATCCGTCCTCAAATGCACAAAATTTTGCGTGTCCAGCGAGTTATCAGCTTCTTTTCTGAGTCTCGTTGAGAAACTTTTGACTCTGTAAATCTGCTCAGAAGCAAGATTTTGCTCCAAAAGTGCGTTATATGGCAGAATCTAGCACCAAATACATCATATTTCGTGTTTTTAGAGTGCTACTTGCAGTCTTACAAACTTTGGAATAAGTCGAAATCACCCTTTCCCGCGCAGATTTTCACAATCAAAAAGTTCATATCCCTATTCAGGACCTCAAAATATGTATGAATCGATCGACAAAAACATCATATTTCTTGTTTCCAGAGCGCTATCTGCAGTTATATGAAGTTTGAAATAAGTCGAAACTACCACATTCTGAGCAGTTTCAAAGTATCGCAAATCACATGAGTCTATCCAATACAACATAATAGGCATGAATCCGCCCTCAAATGCACAAAATTTTGCGTTTCCAGCGAGTTATCAGCGTTTTTTCTGAGTCTCGTTGAGAAATTTTTGACTCTGTAAATATGCTCAGAAGGAAGATTCTGCTTCAAAAGTGCGTTATATGGCAAAATCTAGAACCAAATACATCATATTTCGTGTTTTTAGAGTGCTTTGCAGTTTTACAAACTTTGGTATAAGTCAAAATCACGCTTCTCCGCGCAGATTTTCACAATCAAAAAGTTCATATTCCCATTCAGGACCTTATAATAAGTATAATTCTATCGACACAAACATCATATTTTGTGTTTTCAGAGCGCTATCTGCAGTTATATGAGGTTTGAAATATGTCAAAATTACCACATTCTGAGCAGTTTCAAAGTATCGCAAATCACATAAATCTATCCAATACCACATAATACGCATGAATCCGTCCTCAAATGCACAAAATCTTACGTTTCCAGCGAGTTATCAGCTTTTTTTCTGAGTCTCGTTGAGAAATTTTTGACTCTGTAAATCTGCTCAGAAGCAAGATTTTGCTTCAAAAGTGCGTTATATGGCAGAATCTAGCACCAAATACATCATTTTCCATGTTTTTAGAGTGCTACTTGCAGTCTTACAAATTTTGGAATAAGTCGAAATCGCGCTCTCCCGCGCAGATTTTCTCATTCAAAAAGTAGTTCATATTCCTATTCAGGACCTTATAATATGTATAAATCTATCGACAGAAACATCATAATTTGTGTTTTCAGAGCGCTATCTTCAGTTATATGAAGTTTGAAATTAGTCAAAATAACCACATTCTGAGGAGTTTCAAAGTATCACAAATCACATAAATCTATCCAATACAACATAATACGCATGAATCCGTCCTTGAATGCACAGAATTTTGCGTTACCAACGAGTTATCAGCGTTTTTTCTGAGTCTCGTTGAGAAATTTTTGACTCTCTAAATCTGCTCAGAAGCAAGATTTTGCTCCAAAAGTGCGTTATATGGCAGAATCTAGCACAAAATACATCATATTTCGTGTTTTTAGAGTGCTATTTTCAGTTTTACAAACTCTGGAATAAGTCGAAATCACGCTTGTTCGCGCAGATTTTCACAATCAAAATGTTCATATTCCTATTCAGGACCTCAAAATATGTATGAATCTATGGACAAGGACATCATATTTCGTGTTATCAAAGCGCTATCTGCAGTTATATGAAGTTAGAAATAAGTCAAAATTACCACATTCTGAGCAGTTTCAAAGTATCGCAAATCACATAAAACTATCCAATACAACATAATACGCATGAGTCCGTCCTCAAATGCACAAGATTTTGCGTTTTCAGCGAGTTATCAGCGTTTTCTCTGAGTCTCGTTGGGAAATTTTTGACTATGTAAATCTGCTCAGAAGGAAGATTTTGCTTCAAAAGTGCGTTATATGGCAGAATCTAGCACCAAATACATCATAAATCGTGTTTTTAAAGTGCCATTTGCAGTTTCACAAACTTTGGAATAAGTCGAAATCACGCTTTTCCGCGCAGATTTTCACAATCAAAAAGTTCATATTCCTATTCAGGACCTCATAGTTTGTATGAATCAATCGACAAAAACATCATATTTCGTTTTTACAGAGCGCTATCTGCAGTTATATGAAGTTTGAAATAAGTCAAAATTACCACATTCTGAGCAGTTTCAAAGTATCGCAAATCACATAATTCTATCCAATACAACATAATATGCATGAATCCGTCCTCAAGTGCACCAAATTTTGCGTTTCCAGCGAGTGATCAGCGTTTTTTCTGAGTCTCGTTGAGAAATTTTGACTCTGTAAATCTGCTCAGAAGCCAGATTTTGCTTCAAAATTGCGTTATATGCCAGAATCTAGCACCAAATACATCATACTTCGTGTTTTTAGAGTGCTATTTGCAGTTTTAAAAACTTTAGGATGAGTCGAAATCACGCTTCCCCGCGCAGATTTTCACAATCAAAAAGTTCATATTCCTATTCAGGACCTCATAATATGTATGAATCTATCGACAAAAAACATCATATATCGTGTTTTCAGAGCGCTTCAGCAGTTATATGAAGTTTGGAATAAGTCAAAATTACCGTATTTTGAGCAGTTTCAAAGTATCGCTAATCACATAAATCTATCCAATACAACATAATACACATGAATCCGTCCTCAAATGCACAAAATTTTGCGTTTCCAGCGAGTTATCAGCGTTTTTTCTGAGTCTCGTTGAGAAATTTCTGACTCTGTAAATCTGCTCAGAAGCAAGATTTTGCTTTAAAAGAGGGTTATATAACAGAATCTAACTCCAAAGACATCATATTTCGTGTTTTAAGTGTGCTATTTGCAGTTCTACAAACTTTGGAATAAGTCGAAATCACGCTTTTCCGCGCAGATTTTCACAATCAAAAAGTTCATATTCCTTTTCAGGACCTCATAATATGTATGAATCTATGGACAAAAACATCATATTTCGTGTTCTCAGAGCGCTATCTGCAGTTATATGAAGTTTGAAATAAGTCGAAACTACCACATTCTGAGCAGTTTCAAAGTATCGCAAATCACATAAATTTATCCAATACGACATAATACGCATTATTCCGTCCTCAAATGCACTGAATTTTGCGTTCCCAGCGAGTTATCATCGTTTTTTCCGAGTCTTGTTGAGAAATTTTTGACTCTGTAAATCTGCTCAGAAGCAAGATTTTGCTCCAAAAGTGCGTCATATGGCAGAATCTAGCATCAAATACATCATATTTCGTGTTTTTAGAGTGCTATTTGCAGTTTTACAAACTCTGGAATAAGTCGAAATCACGCTTTTCCCCGCAGATTTTCACATTCAAAAAGTTCATATTCCTATTTAAGACCTCATAATATGTATGAATCTATCGACAAAAACATCATATTCTGTGTTTTCAGAGCGCTATCTGCAGTTATATGAAATTTGGAATAAGTTAAAATCACCACATTCTAAGCATCTTCAAAGTATCGCAAATCACATGAATCTATCCAATACAACATAATACGCATGAATCCGTCCTTAAATGCACAAATTTTGCGTTTCCAGCGAGTTATCAGCGTTTTTTCTGTGTCTCGTTGAGAAATTTTGGCTCTGTATATCTGCTCAGAAAGCAAGATTTTGCTTCAAAAGTACGTTATATGGCAGAATCTAGCACAAATACATCATATTTCGAGTTTTTAGAGTGCTATTCGCAGTTCTACAAACTTTGGGCTAAGTCGAAATCATGCTTTTCCGCACAGATTTTCACAATCGAAAGTTCATATTCCTATTCAGGACCTCGTATTATGTATGAATCAATCGACAAAAACATCATATTTCGTGTTTTCAGAGCGCTATCTGCAGTTATATGAAGTTTGAAATAAGTCAAAATTACCACATTCTGAGCAGTTTCAAAGTATCGCAAATCACATAAATCTATCCAATACAACATAATACGCATAAATCCGTCCTCAAATGCACAGGATTTTGCGTTCCCAACGAGTTATCCGCGTTTTTTCTGAGTCTCGTTGAGAAATTTTTGACTCTGTTAATCTGCTCAGAAGCAAGATTTTGCATTAAACGTGCGTTATATGGCAGAATCTAGCACCAAATACATCATATTCCGTGCTTTCAGAGTGCTTTTTGCAGATTTACAAACTCT
Organism: Dromius quadrimaculatus; assembly: GCA_963989225.1. Classification (NCBI taxonomy): domain Eukaryota; kingdom Metazoa; phylum Arthropoda; class Insecta; order Coleoptera; family Carabidae; genus Dromius; species Dromius quadrimaculatus. The sequence continues at coordinate 67,875 of CAXDIG010000160.1, forward strand.
GGAATAAGTCGAAATCACGCTTTTCCGCGCAGATTTTCACACTCAGAAAGTTCATACTCCTATTCGGGACCTCATAATATGTATGAATCTATGGACAAAAACATCATATTTCGTGTTTTCAGAGTGCTATCTGCAGTTATATGAAGTTTGAAATAAGTCAAAACTACCACATTCTGAGCAGTTTCAAAATATCGCAAATCAAATAAATCTATCCAATACAACATAATACGCATGAATTCGTCCTCAAATGCACAAAAATTTTTCGTTTCCAGCGAAATATCAGCGTTTTTTCCAAGTCTCGTTGAGAGATTTTTGAAACTGTAAATCTGCTCAGAAGCAAGATTTTGCTTCAAAAGTGCGTTATATGGCAGAATCTAGCACCAAATACATCATATTCCGTGTTTTAAAAGTGCTATTCGCAGTTTTACAAGCTTTGGAATTAGTCGAAATCACGCTTTTCCGCGGAGATTTTTACAATCAAAAAGTTCATATTCCCATTCAGGATATCATGATATGTATGAATCAATCGACAAAAACATCATATTCCGTGTTTTCAGAGCGCTATCTGCAGTTATATGAAGTTTGAAATAAGTCAAATCTACCACATTCTGAGCAGTTTCAAAGTATCGCAAATCACATAAACCTATCCAATACAACATTATACGCATGAATCAGTCCTCAAATGCACAAAATTTTGCGTTTCCAGCGAGTTATCAGCGCTTTTTCTGAGTCTTGTTGAGAAATTTTTTACTCTGTAAATCTGCTCAGAAGGAAGATTTTGCTCCAAAAGTGCGAAATATGGCAGAATCTATCACCAAATACATCATATTCCGTGTTTTTTGCGTGCTATTTGCAGTTTTACAAACTTTGGAATAAGTCGAAATCACGCTTTTCCGCGCAAATTTTCACGATCAAAAAGCTCATATTCCTTCTCAGGATCTCATAATATGTATGAATCAATCGACAAAAACATCATATTTCGTGTTTTCAGAGCGCTATCTGCAGTTATATGAAGTTTGAAATAAGTCAAAATTACCACATTCTGAGCAGCTTTAAAGTATCTCAAATCACATAAATCTATCCAATACTACATGATACGCATGAATCCGTCCTCAAATGCACAAAATTTTGCGTTTCCAGCGAGTTATCATCGTTTTTTCTGAGTCTCGTTGAGAAATTTTCGACTCTGTAAATCTGCTCAGAACCAAGATTTTGCTTCAAAAGTGCGTTATATGGCAGAATCTAGCACTAAATACATCATATTTCGAGTTTTTAGAGTGCCATTTGCAGTTTTACAAACTTTGGAATAAGTCGAAATCACGCTTTTTCGCGCAGATTTTCAGAATCAAGAAGTTCATATTCCTATTCAAGACCTCATGATATGTATGAATCTATCGACAAAAACATCATATTTCGTGTATCCAGAGCGCTATCTGCAGTTATATGATGTTTGGAATGAGTCAAAATTTCCACATTCTTAGCAATTTCAAAGTATCGCAAATAACATAAATCCATCCAATACAACATAATACGCATGAATCCGTCCTCAAATGCACTAAATTTTGCGTTTCCAGCGAGTTATCAGCGTCTTTTCTGAGTCTCGTTGTGAAATTTTTGACTCTGTAAATCTGCTCAGAAGCAATATTTTGCTTCAAAAGTGCGTATATGACAGAATCTAGCACCAGATACATCATATTTCGTGTTTTTAGAGTGCTATTTACAGTTTTACAAACTTTGGAATAAGTCGAAATCACGCTCTTCCGCGCAAATTGTCACAATCAAAAAGTCCATATTCCTATTCAGGACCTCATTATATGTATGAATCAATCGTCAAATCATCATATTTCGTGTTTTCAGAGCGCTATCTGCAGTTATATGAAGTTTGAAATGAGTCGAAATTACCTCACTCTGAGCAGTTTCAAAGTATCGCAAATCACATAAATCTATCCAATACAACATAATACTAATGAATCCGTCCCCAAATGCACAGAATTTTGCGTTTCCAGCGAGTTATTAGCGTTTTTTTCTGAGTCTCGATGAGAAATTTGTGACTCTGTTAATCTGCTCAGAAGAAAGATTTTGTTCCAAAAGTGCGTTATATGGCAGGATCTATCACCAAATACATCATATTTCGTGTTTTTAGCGTGCTATTGGCAGTTTTACAAACTTTGGAATAAGTCGAAATCACGCTTCTCCACGCAAATTTTTACAATCAAAAAGTTCATATTCTAATCCACGACCTCATAATATGTATGAATCAATCGACAAAAACATCATATTTCGTGTTTTCAGAGCGCTATCTGCAGTTATAAGAAGTTTGAAATGAGTCAAAATTACCACATTCTGAGCAGCTTCAGAGTATCCTAAATCACATAATTATATCCAATACAACATAATACGCATGAATCCGTCCTCAAATGCACAAAATTCTGCGTTTCCAGCGAGTTATCAGCGTTTTTCTGAGTCTTGTTGAGAAATTTCTGACTCTGTAAATCTGCTCAAAAGCAAGATTTCGCTTCAAAAGTGCGTTATATGGCAGAATCTAGCTCCAAATACATCATATTTTGTGTTTTTAGGGTGCTATGTGCAGTTTTACAAACTTTGGGATTAATCGAAATCACGCCTTTTCGCGCAGTATTTCACAATCAAAAAGTTCATATTCCTATTCAGGACCTCATAATATGTATGAATCAATCGACAAAAACATCATATTCCGTGTTTTCAGAGCGCTATCTGCAGTTATATGAAGTTTGAAGTAAGTCAAAATTACCACATTCTGAGCAGTTTCAAAGTATCGCAAATCACACAAATCTATCCAATACAACATAATACGCATGAATCCGTCCTCAAATGCACAAAATTCTGCGTTTCCAGCGGGTTATCAGCGTTTTTTCTGAATATCGTTGAGAAATTTTTGACTCTGTAAATCTGCTCAGAAGCATGAATTTGCTTCACAAGTGCGTTATATGGCAGAATCTAGCACCAAATACATCATATATTGTGTTTTTAGAGTGCTATTTGCAGTTTTACAAACTACGGAATAAGTCGGAATCACGCTTTTCCGCGCAAATTTTCACAATCAAAAAGTTCATATTCCTATTCAGGACCTCATAATATGTATGAATCAATCGACAAAAACATCATATTTTGTGTTTTCAGAGCGCTATCTGCAGTTATATGGAGTTCTGAATAAGTCAATATTACCACATTCTGAGCAGTTTCAAAGTATCGCAAATCACATAAATCTATCCAATACAACATAATACGCATGAATCCGTCCTCAAATGCACAGAATTTTGCGTTTCCAGCGAGTTATCAGCGTTTTTGATGTGAAACATCTATAGGCTCACTAGTTAACCGAATTGTTGGCGTGGCGACGCTTGCCGTAGCGACGGGTCGCCACGCTATACTAAGGTATACATATATATATTTTATGTGTAGTAGAGTGTACGTTTAGTGTCAGTATCAATTTCAGACGCATCCGGAAATATAAAATTACTTACCCATAAGCATACTCTCACGTGCTACAAAAAAAATAAGATCTACTTCAGTGCAAAAGTGCCGATTTGAAGCACCATTCATGTCTTGTAAATCCACAATGATTTTAATACCGATGCAAAAAACTGATCAACTTTACAAAAAACATTTGATAAGATATAATGGAATAAGAATTTACTTAGAAAGTAATGATTATGACAGTATTGATGATTATTATGGAAGTAATAATATCAGATCAGACGAAGAATACACAGATTTTCTAAGATCTGGTATTAGTAGGCCAAAAATATTCTTTAAACGACATCCATCCGAAAAATGGCACAATACTTTTAATCCGTTTGTTTTTAATGTATTAAAATCTAATATGAATTTCCAAATAATTACTAAAGAATATTCTTGTGCGGCATACGTGGTTGAATATGTAAATAAGACCAACAGAGGTATTGGTAATTTGCCACGTGAGATAATAGAAGTCATGAATGAGAATCCCGAAATTGATATTGTTGAAATAACTCGTAAAATGAGTGTTGACATGCTGAATACCATTGAGATAAGTAGTCAAGAAGCTGCTTGGTATCTTCTACGCCAAATTCGTAATACTTCATTTTTTCATTAGGAAATATTTAATTCCTGTAATAATATTATCTTTTATGCATATTACTTGTACACACACGATGTTTCACATCTGCCAGGCGTCCCATGACGGCTCACATTTTTTCTGAGTCTTGTTGAGAAATTTTTGACTCTGTAATTCTGCTCAGAAGCAAGATTTTACTTCAAAAGTGCGTTATATGGCAGAATCTAGCACCAAATACATCATATTTAGTGTTTTTAGAGTGCTACTTGCAGTTCTACAAACTTTGGAACAAGTCGAAATCACGCTCTTGCGCGCAGATTTTCACAATCAAAAAGTTCATATTCTCATTCAGGACCTCATAATATGTATGAATCAATCGACAAAAACATCATATTTCGTGTTTTCAGAGCGCTATCTGCAGTTATATGAAGTTTGAAATAAGTCAAAATTACCACATACTGAGCAGTTTCAAAGTATCGCAAATCACATAAATCTATCCAATACAACATAATACGTATGAATGCGACCTAAAATGCGATAAATTCTGCGTTTTCAGCGAGTTATCAACGTTTTTCCTGAGTATCGTAGAGAAATTTTTGACTATGTTAATTTTGCTCGGAACCAAGATTTTGCTTCAAGAGTGCGTTATATGGCAGAATCTAGCACCAAATACATCATATTTCGTGTTTTTTGGATGCTATTTGCAGTTTTACAAACTTTGGAATAAGTCGAAATCACGCTTTTCCGCGCAGATTTTCACAGTCAAAAACTTCAAATTCCTATTCAGGACCTCATAATATGTATGAATCAATCGACGAAAACATCATATTACGTGTTTTCAGAGCGCTACCTGCAGTTAAATGAAGTTTGAAATAAGTCAAGATTACCACATTCTGAGCATTTTTAAAGTATCGCAAATCACATAAATCTATCCAATACAACATAATACGCATAAATCCGTCCTCAAATGCACAAAATTTTGCGTTTCCAGCGAGTTTTCAGCGTTTCTTCTGGTCTCGTTGAAAAATTTTTGACTCTGTAGATCTGCTCAGAAAGAAGATTTTGCTCCAAAAGTGCGTTATATGGCAGAATCTGGCACCAGATACATCATATTCCGTGTTTTTAGAGTGCTATTTGCAGTTTTACTAACTCTAGAAAAGGTTGAAATCACACTTTTCCGCTCAGATTCTCACAATCAAAAAGTTCATATTCCCATTCATTTTCCGTGTTTTCAGAGCGCTATCTGCAGTTATATGAAGTTTGAAATGAGTCAAAATTACCACATTCTGAGCAGTTTCAAAGTATCGCAAATCACATAAATCTATCCAATACAACATAATACGCATGAATCCGTCCTCAAATGCACTGAATCTTGCGTTTCCAGCAAGTTATCAGCGTTTTTCCTGAGTATCGTTGAGGAATTTTCAACTCTGTAAATCTGCTCAGAAGCAAGATTTTGCTTCAAAAGTGCGTTATATGGCAGAATCTAGCACCAAATACATCATATTTCGTGTTTTTAGATTGCTATTTGCAGTCTTACAAACTTTGGAATAAGTCGAAATCACGCTTTTCTGCGCAGATTTTCACAATCAAAAAGTTCATATTCCTATCCAGGACCTCATAATAAGTATAAATCAATCGACAAAAACATCATATCTCGTGTTTCAGAGCGCCATCTGCAGTTATATGAAGTTTGAAATAAGTCAAAATTACCACATTCTGAGTAGTTTCAAAGTATCGCAAATCACATAAATCTAACCAATACAACATAATACGCATGAATCCGTTCTCAGATGCACCGAACTTTGCGTTTCTAGCGAGTTATTAGCGTTCTTTCTGAGTCTCGTTGAGAAATTTTTGACTCTGTAAATCTGCTCAGAAGCAAGATTTTGCTTCAAAAGTGCGTTATATGGCAGAATCAAGCACCAAATACATCATATTTCGTGTTTTTAGAGTGCTATTTGCAGTCTTACAAACTTTGGAATATGTCGAAATCACGCTTTTCCGCGCAGATTTTCACAATCAAAAAGTTCATATTCTCATTCAGGACCTCATAATATGTATGAATCTATCGACAAAAACCTCATATTCCGTGTTTTCAGAGCGCTATCTGCAGTTATATGAAGTTTGAAATAAGTCGAAATTACCACATTCTGAGCAGTTTTGAAGTATCGCAAAGCACATAAATCTATCCAATACAACATAATACGCATGAATCCGTCCTCAAATGCACAAAATTTTGCGTTTTCAGCGAGTAATCAGCGTTTTTTCTGAGTCTCGTTGAGAAATTTTTGACTCTGTAAATCAGCTCAGAAGGAAGATTTTGCTTCAAAAGTGCGTTATATGGCAGAATATAGCACCAAATACATCATATTTCGTGTTTTTAGAGTGCTATTTGCAGTTTTACAAACTTTGGAATAAGTCGAAATCACGCTTTTCCGCGCAGATTTTTACAATCAAGAAGTTTATATTCCTATTCAGGACCTCATAATATGTATGAATCAATGGACAGAAACATCATATTTTGTGTTTTCAGAGCGCTATCTGCAGCTATATGAAGTTCGAAATAAGTCAAAATTACCACATTCTGAGCAGTTTCAAAGTATCGCAGATCACATGAATCTATTCAATACAACATAATGCACATGAATCCGTTGTTGTCAAATGTACTGAATTTTGCGTTCCCAGCGAGTATTCAGCGTTTTTTCTAAGTCTCGTTGAGAAATTTTTAACTCTGTAGATCTACTCAGAAGCTAGAATTTGCTTCGAAAGTGCGTTATATGGCAGAATCTAGCACTAAATACATCATATTCCGTGTTTTTAAAGTGCTATTTGCAGTTTTACAAACTTTGGGATGGGTCGAAATCACGCTTTTCCGCGCAGATTTCCACAATCAAAAAGTTCATATTCCTATTCAGGACCTCATAATATGTATAAATCAATCGACAAAAACATCATATTTCGTGTTTTCAGAGCGCTATCTGCAGTAATATGAAGTTTGAAATAAGTCAAAATTACCACATTCTGAGCAGTTGAAAAGTATCGCAAATCAAATAAATCTTTCCAATACAACATAATACACATGAATCCGTCCTCAAATGCAAAAAATTTTGCGTTTCCAGCGAGTTATCAGCGTTTTTTCTGAGTCTCGTTGATAGATTTTTGACTCTGTGAATCTGCTCAGAAGCAAGATTTTGCTTCAAAAGTGCGTTATATGGCAGAATCTAGCACCAAATACATCATATTTCCTGTTTCTAGAGTGCTATTTGCAGTTTTACAAACTCTGGAATAAGTCGAAATCACGGTATTCCGCGCAGATTTTCACAGTCAAAAAGTTCATATTGCTATTCAGGACCTCATAATATGTATGAATCAATCGACAAAAACATCATAATTCGTGTTTTCAGAGCGCTATCTGCAGTTATATGAAGTTTGAAATAAGTCAAAATTACCGCACTCTGAGCACTTTCAAAGTATCGCAAATCACATAAATCTATTAAATACAACATAATACGCATGAATCCGTCCTCAAATGCACAAATTTTGCGTGTCCAGCGAGTTATCAGCGTTTTTTCTGGGTCTCGTTGAGAAAATTTTGACTCTGTAAATCTGCTCGGAAGCAAGATTTTGCTTCAAAAGTGCGTTATATGGCAGAATCTAGCACCAAATAAATCATATTTTCGTGTTTTCAGAGTGCTATTTGCAGTTTTACAAACTTTGGAATAAGTCGAAATCACGCTTTCCCGCGCAGATTTTCACAATCAAGAAGCTCATATTCCTATTCAGGACCTCATAATATGTATGAATCAATCGACAAAAACATCATATTTTGTGTTTTCAGAGGTATCTGCAGTTATATGAAGTTCTAAATAAGTCAATATTACCACATTCTGAGCAGTTTCAAAGTATCGCAAATCACATAAATCTATCCAATACAACATAATACGCATGAATCTGTCCTCGAATGCACTATATTTTGCGTCTCCAGCGAGTTACCAGCGTTTTTTCTGAGTCTCGTTGAGAAATTTTCGAATTTGTAAATCTGCTCAGAAGCAAGATTTTGCTCCAAAAGTGCGTTATATGGCAGAATCCAGCACCAAATACATCATATTTCGTGTTTTAAGAGTGCTTTTTGCTGTTTTACAAACTTAAGAATAAGTCAAAATCACGCATTTCCGCGCAGATTTTTACAATCAAGAAGTTCATATTCCTATTCAGGACCTCATAACATGTATGAATCAATCGACAAAAACAACATATTTCGTGTTTTCAGAGCGCTATCTGCAGTTATATGAAGTTTGAAATGAGTCAAAATTACCACATTCTGAGCAGTTGCAAAGTATCGCAAATCACACAAATCTCTCCAATACAACATAATACACATGAATCCGTCCTCAAATGCAAAAAATTTTGCGTTTCCAGCGAGTTATCAGCGTTTTTTCTGAGTCTCGATGATGAATATTTGACTCTGTGAATCTGCTCAGAAGCAAGATTTTGCTTCAAAAGTGCGTTATATGGCAGAATCTAGCACCAAATACATCATATTTCCTGTTTCTAGAGTGCTATTTGCAGTTTTACAAACTCTGGAATAAGTCGAAATCACGGTTTTCCGCGCAGATTTTTACAGTCAAGAAGTTCATATTCCTATTCAGGACCTCATAATATGTATGAATCAATCGACAAAAACATCATATTTCGTGTTTTCAGAGCGCTATCTGCAGTTATATGAAGTTTGAAATAAGTCAGAATTACCACATTCTGAGCAGTTTCAAAGTATCGCGAATCACATAAATCTTTCGAATGCAACATAATACGCATGAATTCGTCCTCAAATGCACAAAATTCTGCGTTTTCAGCGAGTTATCAGCGTTTTTTCTGAGTCTCGTAGAGAAATTTTTGACTCTGTAAATCTGCTCAGAAGCAAGATTTGGCTTCAAAAGTGCATTATATGGCAGAATCTAGCACCAAATACATCATATTTCCTGTTTCTAGAGCTCTATTTGCAGTCTTACAAACTCTGGAATAAGTCGAAAACACGGTTTTCCGCGCAGATTCTCACAATCAAAAAGTTCATATTCCTATTCAGGACCTCATAATATGTATGAATCAATCGACAAAAACATCATATTTCGTGTTTTCAGAGCGCTATCTGCAGTTATATGAAGTTTGAAATGAGTCAAAATTACCACACTCTGAGCACTCTTAAAGTATCGCAAATCACATAAATCTATTCAATACAACATAATACGCATGAATCCGACCTCAAATGCACAAAATTTTGCGTTTCCAGCGAGTTTTCAGCGTTTTTTCTGAGTCTCGTTGAGAAATTTTTGACTCTGTAAATCTGCTCAGAAGCAAGATTTTGCTTTGAAAGTGCGTTGTATGGCAGAATCTAGCACCAAATACATCATATTTCGTGTTTTTAGAGTGCTATTTGCAATTTTACAAACTACGGATAAAGTCGAAATCACGCTTTTCCGCGTAAATTTTCACAATCAAAAAGTTCATATTCCTATTCAGGACCTGATAATATGTATAAATCAATGGACAAAAACATCATATCTCGTGTTTTCAGAGCGCTATCTGCAGGTATATGAAGTTTGAAATAAGTCGAAATTACCACATTCTGAGCAGTTCCAAAGTATAGCAAATCACATAAATCTATCCAATACAACATAATACGCATAAATCCGTCCTCAACTGCACGAAATTTTGCGTTTCCAGCGAGATATCAGCGTTTTTTTCTGAGTCTCGTTGAGAAATTTTTGACTCTGTTAATCTGCTCAGAAGCAAGAATTGGCTCCAAAAGTGCGTTATATGGCAGAATCTTGCACCAAATACATCATATTTTGTGTTTTTAGAGTGCTATTTGCAGTTTCACAAACTTTGGAATAAGTCGAAGTCACGCTTTTCCGCGCAGATTTCCACAATCAAAAAGTTCATATTCCTATTCAGGACCTCATAATATGTATGAATCCATTGACAAAAACATCATATTTCCTGTTTTCAGAGCGCTATCTGCAGTTATATGAAGATTGAAATAAGTCAAAATTACCACATTCTGAGCAGTTTCAAAGTATCGCAAATCACATGAATCTATCCAATACCACATAATACGCATGAATTTGTCCTCAAATGCACAAATTTTGCGTTTCCAGCGAGTTATAAGCGTTTTTTCTCGGTCTCGTTGAGAAATTTTTGACTCTGTAAATCTGCTCGGAAGCAAGATTTTGCTTCAAAAGTGCGTTATATGGCAGAATCTAGCACCAAATAAATCATATTTCGTGTTTTTAGAGTGCTATTTGCAGTTTTACAAACTTTGGAATAAGTCGAAATCACGCTTTTCCGCGCAGATTTTCACAATCAAGGAGCTCATATTCCTATTCAGGATCTCAGAATATGTATCAATCAATCGACAAAAACATCATATTTCGTGTTTTCAGAGCGCTATCTGCAGTTATATGAAGTTTGAAATAAGTCAAAATTACCACATCCGGAGCAGTTTCAAAGTTTCGCAAATCACATAAATCTATCCAATACAACATAATACGCATGAATCTGTCCTTGAATGCACTATATTTTGCGTCTCCAGCGAGTTACCAGCGTTTTTGCTGAGTCTCGTGGAGGAATTTTCGAATTTGTAAATCTGCTCAGAAGCAAGATTTTGCTCCAAAAGTACGTTATATGGCAGAATCTAGCACCAAATACATCATATTTCGTGTTTTTAGAGTGCTATTTGCTGTTTTACAAACTTAGGAATAAGTCGAAATCACGCATTTCCGCGCAGATTTTCGCAATCAAGAAGTTCATATTCCTATTCAGGACCTCATAACATGTATGAATCAATCGACAAAAACATCATATTTTGTGTTTTCAGAGCGCTGTCTGCAGTTATATGAAGTTTGAAATAAGTCAAAATTTCCACATTCTGAGCAGTTTTAAAGTATCGCAAATCACATAAATCTTCCCAATACAACATAATACGCATGAATCCGTCCTCAAATGCAATTAATACTGCGTTTCCAGCGAGCTATCAGCATTTTTTCTGAGTCCCGTTGAGAAATTTTTAACTCTGTAAATCTGCTCAGAAGCAAGAATTTGCTTCAAAAGTGCGTTATATGGCAGAACCTAGCACCAAATACATCATATTTCGTGTTTTTAGAGTGCTATTTGCAGTTTTACAAACTTTGGAATAAGTCGAAATCACGCTTTTCCGCGCAGATTTCCACAATCAAAAAGTTCATATTCCTATTCAGGACCTCATAATATGTATGAATCCATCGACAAAAACATCATATCTCCTGTTTTCAGAGCGCTATCTGCAGTTATATGAAGATTGAAATAAGTCAAAATTACCACATTCTGAGCAGTTTCAAAGTATCGCAAATCACATAAATCTATCCAATACAACATAATACGCATGAATCCGTCTTCGATTGCACATATTTTGCGCTTCCAGCGAGTTATCAGCTTTTTTTCTGGGTCTCGTTGAGAAATTTTTGACTCTGTAAATCTGCTCAGAAGCAAGATTTTGCTTCAAAAGTGCGTTTTATGGCAGAATCTAGCACCAAATACATCATATTTCGTGTTTTTAGAGAGCTATTTGCAATTTTACAAACTTTGGAATAAGTCGAAATAACGCTTTACCGCGCAGATTCTCACAATCAAGAAGTTCATATTCCTATTCAGAACCTCATAATATGTATGATACTATCGACAAAAACATCATATTTTGTGTTTTCAGAGCGCTATCTGCAGTTATACAAAGTTTGAAATAAGTCAAAATTACCTCATTCTGAGCAGTTTCCAAGTATCGCAAATCACATAAATCTGTTCAATACAACATAATACGCATGAATCCGTCCTCAAATGCACAAAATTTTGCGTTTCCAGCGAGTTATCAGCGTTTTTTCTGAGGCTCGTTGAGAAATTTTTGACTCTGTAAATCTGCTCAGAAGCAAGATTTTGCTTTAAAAGTGCGTTGTATGGCAGAATCTAGCACCAAATACATCATATTTCGTGTTTTTAGAGTGCTATTTGCAATTTTACAAACTACGGATAAAGTCGAAATCACGCTTTTCCGCGTGAATTTTCACAATCAAAAAGTTCATATTCCTATTCAGGACCTGATAATATGTATGAATCAATGGACAAAAACATCATATCTCGTGTTTTCAGAGCGCTATCTGCAGGTATATGAAGTTTGAAATAAGTCGAAAAAAACCACATTCTGAGCAGTTCCAAAGTATAGCAAATCACATAAATCTATCCAATACAACATAATACGCATAAATCCGTCCTCAACTGCACGGAATTTTGCGTTTCCAGCGAGATATCAGCGTTTTTTTCTGAGTCTCGTTGAGAAATTTTTGACTCTGTTAACCTGCTCAGAAGCAAGAATTGGCTCCAAAAGTGCATTATATGGCAGAATCTTGCACCAAATACATCATATTTTGTGTTTTTAGAGTGCTATTTGCAGTTTCACAAACTTTGGAATAAGTCGAAATCACGCTTTTCCGCGCAGATTTTTACAATCAAGGAGCTCATATTCCTATTCAGGATCTCAGAATATGTATCAATCAATCGACAAAAACATCATATTTCGTGTTTTCAGAGCGCTATCTGCAGTTATATGAAGTTTGAAATAAGTCAAAATTACCACATTCGGAGCAGTTTCAAAGTTTCGCAAATCACATAAATCTATCCAATACAACATTATACGCATAAATTTGTCCTTGAATGCACTATATTTTGCGTCTCCAGCGAGTTACCAGCGTTTTTGCTGAGTCTCGTGGAGAAATTTTCGAATTTGTAAATCTGCTCAGAAGCAAGATTTTGCTCCAAAAGTACGTTATATGGCAGAATCTAGCACCAAATACATCATATTTCGTGTTTTTAGAGTGCTATTTGCTGTTTTACAAACTTAAGAATAAGTCGAAATCACGCATTTCCGCGCAGATTTTCGCAATCAAGAAGTTCATATTCCTATTCAGGACCTCATAACATGTATGAATCAATCGACAAAAACATCATATTTTGTGTTTTTCAGAGCGCTATCTGCAGTTATATGAAGTTTGAAATAAGTCAAAATTACCACATTCTGAGCAGTTGCAAAGTATCGCAAATCACATAAATCTTTCCAATACAACATAATACACATGAATCCGTCCTCAAATGCAAGAATTTTGCGTTTCCAGCAAGTACTCAGCGTTTTTTCTGAGGTCTCGTTGAGAAATTTTTGACTCTGTAAATCAGCTCAGGAGGAAGATTTGGCTTCAAAAGTGCGTGATATGGCAGAATCTTGCACCAAATACATCATATTTTGTGATTTTAGAGTGCTATTTGCAGTTTTACAAACTTTGGAATAAGTCGAAATCACGCTTCTCCGCGCAGATTTTCACAATCAAGAAGTTTATATTCCTATTCAAAAGCTCATAATATGTATGAATGAATCGACAAAAACATCATATTTCGTGTTTTCAGAGCGCTGTCTGCAGTTATATGAAGTTTGAAATAAGTCAAAATTACCACATTCTGAGCAGTTTTAAAGTATCGCAAATCACATAAATCTTCCCAATACAACATAATACGCATGAATCCGTCCTCAAATGCAATTAATTCTGCGTTTCCAGCGAGCTATCAGCATTTTTTCTGAGTCCCGTTGAGAAATTTTTAACTCTGTAAATCTGCTCAGAAGCAAGAATTGCTTCAAAAGTGCGTTATATGGCAGAATCTTGCACCAAATACATCATATTTCGTGTTTTTAGAGTGCTATTTGCAGTTTTACAAACTTTGGAATAAGTCGGAATCACGCTTTTCCGCGCAGATTTCCACAATCAAAAAGTTCATATTCCTATTCAGGACCTCATAATATGTATGAATCCATTCTACAAAAACATCATATCTCCTGTTTCCAGAGCGCTATCTGCAGTTATATGAAGATTGAAATAAGTCAAAATTACCACATTCTGAGCAGTTTCAAAGTATCGCAAATCACATAAATCTATCCAATACAACATAATACGCATGAATCCGTCCTCAAATGCACATATTTTGCGCTTCCAGCGAGTTATCAGCTTTTTTTCTGGGTCTCGTTGAGAAATTTTTGACTCTGTAAATCTGCTCAGAAGCAAGATTTTGCTTCAAAAGTGCGTTTTATGGCAGAATCTAGCACCAAATACATCATATTTCGTGTTTTTAGAGAGCTATTTGCAATTTTACAAACTTTGGAATAAGTCGAAATCACGCTTTACCGCGCAGATTCTCACAATCAAAAAGTTCATATTCCTATTCAGAACCTCATAATATGTATGATACTATCGACAAAAACATCATATTATGTGTTTTCAGAGCGCTATCTGCAGTTATACAAAGTTTGAAATAAGTCAAATTTACCACATTCTGAGCAGTTTCCAAGTATCGCAAATCACATAAATCTATTCAATACAACATAATACGCCATGAATCCGTCCTCAAATGCACAAAATTTTGCGTTTCCAGCGAGTTATCAGCGTTTTTTTCTGAGTCTCGTTGAGAAAGTTTTGACCGTCTAAATCTGCTCAGGAGGAAGATTTTGGCTTTAGAAGTGCGTTATATGGAAGAATCTAGCACCAAATACATCATATTCCATGTTTTTAGAGTGCTATTTGCAGTTTTACAAACTCTGGAATAAGTCGGAATCACGCTTTTCCGCGCAGATTTTCACGATCAAGAAGTTCATATTCCTATTCAGGACCTCAAAATATGTATGAATCTATCAACAAAAACATCATATTTCGTGTTTTCAGAGCGCTATCTGCAGTTGTATGAAGTTTTAAATAAGTCAAAACTACCACATTCTGAGCAGTTTCAAATTATCGTAAATCACATAAATCTATCCAATACAACATAATACACATGAATTCGTCCTTAAATGCACAAAATTTTGCGCTCTCAGCGAGTTATCAGCGTTTTTTTGAGTCTCGTTGAGAAATTTTCCACTCTGTATATCTGCTCAGAAGCAAGACTCCTCTCCAAAAGTGCGTTATATGGCAGAATCTAGCACCAAATACATCATATTTCGTGTTTTTGGAGTGCTACTTGCAGTTTTAAAAACTTCGAAATAAGTAAAAATCACGCTCTTCCGCGTGGATTTTCACAATCAAAAAGCTCATATTCCTATTCAGGACTTCATAATATGTATGTATCTATCGACAAAAACATCATATTTCGTGTTTTTAGAGCGCTATCTGCAGTTATATGAAGTTTGAAATAAGTCAAAATTACCACATTCAGAGCAGTTTCAAAGTATCGCAAATCACATAAATCTATCCACTTCAACATAATACGCATGAATCCGTCCTCAAATGCACAAAATTTTGCGTTTCCAGCGAGTTATCAGCGTTTTCTCTGAGTCTCGTTGAGAAATTTTAGACTCTGTTAATCTGCTCAGAAGCAAGGTTTTGCTTTGAAAGTGCGTTATATGGCAGAATCTAGCACCAAATACATCATATTCCGTGTTTTTAGAGTGCTATTTGCAGTCTTACAAACTTTGGAATAAGTCGGACTCACGCTTTTCCACGCAGATTTTCACAATCAGAAAGTTCATATTCCTATTCAGGACGTCATAATATGTATGAATAAATCGACAAAAACATCAAATTTTGTGTTTCCAGAGCGCTATCTGCAGTTATATGAAGTTTGGAATAAGTCAAAATTACCACATTCTGAGTAGTTTCAAAGTATCGCAAATCACGTAAATCTAAGTTACTAATGGTAGGAAGAGTTAAGTTTCATATTTTAATTCTTGATTACTCTACGATGATCATTTCGACATTTAAAGTCATCTTCAGGTATCTTTTTTTATAAAAAGAATATGAATAAACAATTTAACCAAATATTAACAAATGAAAACATTTTCAGAAACACAAAGTTGGCAAAATAAATGGAATGAAATAAATGAGTATATTTATCATCATACGGAAATAAAAAAAGATAATGATGATAATTCAGTTTAGAAAATTCTTATTTTATTCTTATCCAAAAGTGGTGTGTTATAATAATCAGTTATATCATTCAATATGTTTTCATTATTATTCAGACATTTTTTTATTTCGTAAAATTCTAATAAATTTAATTCTTCATTTTCATTTTCCAAATGTAAAATTTTTAGATTAGATATATCACAAGAGTGGCTATTTTCGAATAAATGTTTCGCCAAATTTGAGTTTTCGACTTTCCCATATTTTGAACAGCGCATATGCTCTTAAAAACGAGTTCTGAAATTTCGGCCTGTTTGTCCTATATACTTCGCGTTAAAAATTGAATTTATCAGAATTTTACGGAATGAAAAAATGTCTTAATAATAATGAAAACTTATTGAATGATATAACTGATTATTATAACACACCACTTTTGGATAGGAATAAAATAAAAAATTTCTAAATTGAATTATCATCATTATCTTTTTTCATTCCAGTATGATGATAAATCTACTCATTTATTCCATTCCATTTATTTCGCCAACTTTGTGTTTCTGAAAATGTTTTCATCTGTTAATATTTTGTTATATTGTTTATTTATATTTTTTTTTATAAAAAGAGATACCTGATGGTGACTTAAAATGTCGAAATGATCATCTTAGAATAATAAAAAATCATAATTTGAAACTTAACTCTTCCTATTATTATTAACTTAAAAGGTTTCAACTCTTCCCAAATGAAAAAACCACATAAATCTATCCAATACAACATAATACGCATGAATCCGTCCTCAAATGCACAGAATTTTGCGTTTCCAGCGAGTTATCCGCGTTTTTTCTGAGTCACGTTGAGAGATTTCTGACTCTGTAAATCTGCTCAGAAGGAAGATTTTACCTCAAAAGTGCGTTATATGGCAGAATCTAGCACCAAATACATCATATTTCGTGTTTTGAGAGTGCTATTCGCAGTTTTACAAACTTTGAAATAAGTCGAAATCACGCTTTTTCGCGCAGATTTTCACAATCAAAAAGTTCATATTCCTATTCAAGATCTCATAATATGTATGAATCAATCGACAAAAACATCATATTTCGTGTTTTCAGAGCGTTAACTGCAGTTATATGAAGTTTGAAATAAGTCGAAATTACCACATTCTGAGCAGTTCCAAAGTATAGCAAATCACATAAATCTATCCAATACAACATAATACGCATAAATCCGTCCTCAACTGCACGAAATTTTGCGTTTCCAGCGAGATATCAGCGTTTTTTCTGAGTCTCGTTGAGAAATTTTTGACTCTGTTAATCTGCTCAGAAGCAGGAATTGGCTCCAAAAGTGCGTTATATGGCAGAATCTTGCACCAAATACATCATATTTTGTGTTTTTAGAGTGCTATTTGCAGTTTCACAAACTTTGGAATAAGTCGAAATCACGCTTTTCCGCGCAGATTTCCACAATCAAAAAGTTCATATTCCTATTCAGGACCTCATAATATGTATGAATCCATTGACAAAAACATCATATTTCCTGTTTTCAGAGCGCTATCTGCAGTTATATGAAGATTGAAATAAGTCAAAATTACCACATTCTGAGCAGTTTCAAAGTATCGCAAATCACATAAATCTATCCAATACCACATAATACGCATGAATTTGTCCTCAAATGCACAAATTTTGCGTTTCCAGCGAGTTATAAGCGTTTTTTCTCGGTCTCGTTGAGAAATTTTTGACTCTGTAAATCTGCTCGGAAGCAAGATTTTGCTTCAAAAGTGCGTTATATGGCAGAATCTAGCACCAAATAAATCATATTTCGTGTTTTTAGAGTGCTATTTGCAGTTTTACAAACTTTGGAATAAGTCGAAATCACGCTTTTCCGCGCAGATTTTCACAATCAAGGAGCCCATATTCCTATTCAGGATCTCAGAATATGTATCAATCAATCGACAAAAACATCATATTTCGTGTTTTCAGAGCGCTATCTGCAGTTATATGAAGTTTGAAATAAGTCAAAATTACCACATCCGGAGCAGTTTCAAAGTTTCGCAAATCACATAAATCTATCCAATACAACATAATACGCATGAATCTGTCCTTGAATGCACTATATTTTGCGTCTCCAGCGAGTTACCAGCGTTTTTGCTGAGTCTCGTGGAGGAATTTTCGAATTTGTAAATCTGCTCAGAAGCAAGATTTTGCTCCAAAAGTACGTTATATGGCAGAATCTAGCACCAAATACATCATATTTCGTGTTTTTAGAGTGCTATTTGCTGTTTTACCAAACTTAGGAATAAGTCGAAATCACGCATTCCCGCGCAGATTTTCGCAATCAAGAAGTTCATATTCCTATTCAGGACCTCATAACATGTATGAATCAATCGACAAAAACATCATATTTTGTGTTTTCAGAGCGCTGTCTGCAGTTATATGAAGTTTGAAATAAGTCAAAATTTCCACATTCTGAGCAGTTTTAAAGTATCGCAAATCACATAAATCTTCCCAATACAACATAATACGCATGAATCCGTCCTCAAATGCAATTAATTCTGCGTTTCCAGCGAGCTATCAGCATTTTTTCTGAGTCCCGTTGAGAAATTTTTAACTCTGTAAATCTGCTCAGAAGCAAGAATTTGCTTCAAAAGTGCGTTATATGGCAGAACCTAGCACCAAATACATCATATTTCGTGTTTTTTAGAGTGCTATTTGCAGTTTTTACAAACTTTGGAATAAGTCGAAATCACGCTTTTCCGCGCAGATTTCCACAATCAAAAAGTTCATATTCCTATTCAGGACCTCATAATATGTATGAATCCATCGACAAAAACATCATATCTCCTGTTTTCAGAGCGCTATCTGCAGTTATATGAAGATTGAAATAAGTCAAAATTACCACATTCTGAGCAGTTTCAAAGTATCGCAAATCACATAAATCTATCCAATACAACATAATACGCATGAATCCGTCCTCGATTGCACATATTTTGCGCTTCCAGCGAGTTATCAGCTTTTTTTCTTGGTCTCGTTGAGAAATTTTTGACTCTGTAAATCTGCTCAGAAGCAAGGATTTTGCTTCAAAAGTTGCGTTTTATGGCAGAATCTAGCACCAAATACATCATATTTCGTGTTTTTTAGAGAGCTATTTGCAATTTTACAAACTTTGGAATAAGTCGAAATAACGCTTTACCGCGCAGATTCTCACAATCAAGAAGTTCATATTCCTATTCAGAACCTCATAATATGTATGATACTATCGACAAAAACATCATATTTTGTGTTTTCAGAGCGCTATCTGCAGTTATACAAAGTTTGAAATAAGTCAAAATTACCTCATTCTGAGCAGTTGCAAAGTATCGCAAATCACATAAATCTTTCCAATACAACATAATACGCATGAATCCGTCCTCAAATGCAAGAATTTTGCGTTTCCAGCGAGTTATCAGCGTTTTTTCTGAGTCTCGTTGAGAAATTTTTGACTCTGTAAATCAGCTCAGGAGGAAGATTTGGCTTCAAAAGTGCGTGATATGGCAGAATCTTGCACCAAATACATCATATTTTGTGATTTTAGAGTGCTATTTGCAGTTTTACAAACTTTGGAATAAGTCGAAATCACGCTTCTCCGCGCAGATTTTCACAATCAAGAAGTTTATATTCCTATTCAAAAGCTCATAATATGTATGAATGAATCGACAAAAAACATCATATTTCGTGTTTTCAGAGCGCTGTCTGCAGTTATATGAAGGTTTGAAATGAGTCAAAATTACCACATTCTGAGCAGTTTTAAAGTATCGCAAATCACATAAATCTTCCCAATACAACATAATACGCATGAATCCGTCCTCAAATGCAATTAATTCTGCCGTTTCCAGCGAGCTATCAGCATTTTTTCTGAGTCCCGTTGAGAAATTTTTAACTCTGTAAATCTGCTCAGAAGCAAGAATTTGCTTCAAAAGTGCGTTATATGGCAGAATCTAGCACCAAATACATCATATTTCGTGTTTTTAGAGTGCTATTTGCAGTTTTACAAACTTTGGAATAAGTCGAAATCACGCTTTTCCGCGCAGATTTCCACAATCAAAAAGTTCATATTCCTATTCAGGACCTCATAATATGTATGAATCCATCTACAAAAAACATCATATCTCCTGTTTTCAGAGCGCTATCTGCAGTTATATGAAGATTGAAATAAGTCAAAATTACCACCATTTTGAGCAGTTTCAAAGTATCGCAAATCACATAAATCTATTCCAATACAACATAATACGCATGAATCCGTCCTCAAATGCACATATTTTGCGCTTCCAGCGAGTTATCAGCTTTTTTTCTGGGTCTCGTTGAGAAATTTTTGACTCTGTAAATCTGCTCAGAAGCAAGATTTTGCTTCAAAAGTGCGTTTTATGGCAGAATCTAGCACCAAATACATCATATTTCGTGTTTTTAGAGAGCTATTTGCAATTTTACAAACTTTGGAATAAGTCGAAATCACGCTTTACCGCGCAGATTCTCACAATCAAAAAGTTCATATTCCTATTCAGAACCTCATAATATGTATGATACTATCGACAAAAACATCATATTTTGTGTTTTCAGAGCGCTATCTGCAGTTATACAAAGTTTGAAATAAGTCAAAATTACCACATTCTGAGCAGTTTCCAAGTATCGCAAATCACATAAATCTATTCAATACAACATAATACGCATGAATCCGTCCTCAAATGCACAAAATTTTGCGTTTCCAGCGAGTTATCAGCGTTTTTTCTGAGTCTCGTTGAGAAATTTTTGACCGTCTAAATCTGCTCAGGAGGAAGATTTGGCTTTAGAAGTGCGTTATATGGAAGAATCTAGCACCAAATACATCATATTCCATGTTTTTAGAGTGCTATTTGCAGTTTTACAAACTCTGGAATGAGTCGGAATCACGCTTTTCCGCGCAGATTTTCACGATCAAGAAGTTCATATTCCTATTCAGGACCTCAAAATATGTATGAATCTATCAACAAAAACATCATATTTCGTGTTTTCAGAGCGCTATCTGCAGTTGTATGAAGTTTAAATAAGTCAAAACTACCACATTCTGAGCAGTTTCAAATTATCGTAAATCACATAAATCTATCCAATACAACATAATACACATGAATTCGTCCTTAAATGCACAAAATTTTGCGCTCTCAGCGAGTTATCAGCGTTTTTTTGAGTCTCGTTGAGAAATTTTTCACTCTGTATATCTGCTCAGAAGCAAGACTCCTCTCCAAAAGTGCGTTATATGGCAGAATCTAGCACCAAATACATCATATTTCGTGTTTTTGGAGTGCTACTTGCAGTTTTAAAAAACTTCGAAATAAGTAAAAATCACGCTCTTCCGCGTGGATTTTCACAATCAAAAAGCTCATATTCCTATTCAGGACTTCATAATATGTATGTATCTATCGACAAAAACATCATATTTCGTGTTTTTAGAGCGCTATCTGCAGTTATATGAAGTTTGTAATAAGTCAAAATTACCACATTCAGAGCAGTTTCAAAGTATCGCAAATCACATAAATCTATCCACTTCAACATAATACGCATGAATCCGTCCTCAAATGCACAAAATTTTGCGTTTCCAGCGAGTTATCAGCGTTTTCTCTGAGTCTCGTTGAGAAATTTTAGACTCTGTTAATCTGCTCAGAAGCAAGCTTTTGCTTTAAAAGTGCGTTATCTGGCAGAATCTAGCACCAAATACATCATATTTCGTGTTTTTGGAGTGCTATTTGCAGTTTTACAAACTTTGGAATAAGTCGAAATCACGCTTTCCCGCGCGTATTTTCACAATCAAAAAGTTCATATTCCCATTCACGACCTCATAATATGTATAAATCTATCGACAAAAACCTCATATTTTGTGTTTTCAGAGCGCTATCTGCAGTTATATGAAGTTTGAAATAAGTCAAAATTACCACATTCTGAGCAGTTTCAAAGTATCGCAAATCACATAAATCTATCCAATACAACATAATACGCATAAATCCGTTCTCAAATGCACAAAATTTTGAGTTTCCAGCGAGTTATCAGCGTTTTTTCTTAGTCTCGTTAAGAAATTTTTGACTCTGTAAATCTGCTCAGAAGCAGGATTTTGCTTCAAAAGTGCGTTATAGGGCAGAATCTAGCACCAAATACATCATATTTCGTGTTTTCAGAGTGCTATTTGCAGTTTTACAAACTTTGGAATGGGTCGAAATCACGCTCTTCCGCGCAGATCTTCACAAACAAAAAGATCATATTCCTATCAAGGACCTCATAATATGTATGAATCTATCGACGAAAACATCATATTTTGTGTTTTCAGAGCCCTATATGTAGTTATATGAAGTTTGAAATAAGTCAAAATTACCACATTGAGAGCAGTTTCAAAGTATCGCAAATCACATAAATCTGTCCAATACAACATAATACGCATGAATCCATCCTCAAAAGCACAAAATTTTGCATTTCCAACGTTATCAGCGTTTTTTCTGAGTCTCGTTGAGAAATTTTTGACTCTGTAAATCTGCTCAGAAGCAAGGTTTTGCTTTGAAAGTGCGTTATATGGCAGAATCTAGCACCAAATACATCATATTCCGTGTTTTTAGAGTGCTATTTGCAGTCTTACAAACTTTGGAATAAGTCGGACTCACGCTTTTCCACGCAGATTTTCACAATCAGAAAGTTTATATTCCTATTCAGGACGTCATAATATGTATGAATAAATCGACAAAAACATCAAATTTTGTGTTTCCAGAGCGCTATCTGCAGTTATATGAAGTTTGGAATAAGTCAAAATTACCACATTCTGAGCAGTTTCAAAGTATCGCAAATCACGTAAATCTAAGTTACTAATGGTAGGAAGAGTTAAGTTTCATATTTTAATTCTTGATTACTCTACGATGATCATTTCGACATTTTAAGTCATCTTCAGGTATCTTTTTTTATAAAAAGAATATGAATAAACAATTTAACCAAATATTAACAAATGAAAACATTTTCAGAAACACAAAGTTGGCAAAATAAATGGAATGAAATAAATGAGTATATTTATCATCATACGGAAATAAAAAAAGATAATGATGATAATTCAGTTTAGAAAATTCTTATTTTATTCTTATCCAAAAGTGGTGTGTTATAATAATCAGTTATATCATTCAATATGTTTTCATTATTATTCAGACATTTTTTTATTTCGTAAAATTCTAATAAATTTAATTCTTCATTTTCATTTTCCAAATGTAAAATTTTTAGATTAGATATATCACAAGAGTGGCTATTTTCGAATAAATGTTTCGCCAAATTTGAGTTTTCGACTTTCCCATATTTTGAACAGCGCATATGCTCTTAAAAACGAGTTCTGAAATTTCGGCCTGTTTGTCCTATATACTTCGCGTTAAAAATTGAATTTATCAGAATTTTACGGAATGAGAAAATGTCTTAATAATAATGAAAACTTATTGAATGATATAACTGATTATTATAACACACCACTTTTGGATAAGAATAAAATAAAAAATTTCTAAATTGAATTATCATCATTATCTTTTTTCATTTCAGTATGATGATAAATCTACTCATTTATTCCATTCCATTTATTTCGCCAACTTTGTGTTTCTGAAAATGTTTTCATCTGTTAATATTTTGTTATATTGTTTATTTATATTTTTTTTTATAAAAAGAGATACCTGATGGTGACTTAAAATGTCGAAATGATCATCTTAGAATAATAAAAAATCATAATTTGAAACTTAACTCTTCCTATTATTATTAACTTAAAAGGTTTCAACTCTTCCCAAATGAAAAAACCACATAAATCTATCCAATACAACATAATACGCATGAATCCGTCCTCAAATGCACAGAATTTTGCGTTTCCAGCGAGTTATCCGCGTTTTTTCTGAGTCACGGTGAGAGATTTCTGACTCTGTAAATCTGCTCAGAAGGAAGATTTTACCTCAAAAGTGCGTTATATGGCAGAATCTAGCACCAAATACATCATATTTCGTGTTTTGAGAGTGCTATTCGCAGTTTTACAAACTTTGAAATAAGTCGAAATCACGCTTTTTCGCGCAGATTTTCACAATCAAAAAGTTCATATTCCTATTCAAGATCTCATGATATGTATGAATCAATCGACAAAAACATCATATTTCGTGTTTTCAGAGCGTTAACTGCAGTTATATGAAGTTTGAAATAAGTCAAAATTACCACATTCTGAGCAGTTTCAAAGTATCGCAAATCACATCAATTTAACCAATACAAAATAATACGCATGAATTCGTCCTTAGATGCACAAAATTTTGCGTTCTCAGCGAGTTATCAGCGTTTTTTTGAGTCTCGTTGAGAAATTTTTTACTTTGTAAATCTGCTCAGAAGCAATATTCCGCTTCAAAAGTGCGTTATATGGCAAAATCTAGCACCAAATACATCATATTTCGTGTTTTTGGAGTGCTATTTGCAGTTTTACAAACTTTGGAATCAGTCGAAATCACGCTCTTCCGCGTGGATTTTCACATTCAAAAAGCTCATATTCCTATTCAGGACTTCATAATATGTATGTATCTATCGACAAGAACATCATATTTCGTGTTTTCGGAGCGCTATCTGCAGTTATATGAAGTTTGAAATTAGTCAAAATTACCACATTCTGAGCATTTTCAAAGTATCGCAAATCACATAAATCTATCCAATTCAACATAATACGCATGAATCCGTCCTCAAATGCACAAAATTTTGCGTTTTCAGCGAGTTATTAGCGTTTTTTCTGAAAAATTTTTGACTTTGTAAATCTGCTCAGAAGTAAGATTTTGCTCTAATAGTGCGTTATCTGGCAGAAAAAAGCACCATACACATCATATGTCATGTTTTTAGAGTGCTATTTGCAGTTCCACAAACTTTGGAATTAGTCGAAATCACGCTTTTCCGCGCAGATTTTCGCAATCAAAAAGTTCATATTCCTATCCAGGACCTCATGATATGTATGAATCTATCGACAAAATCATCATATTTCGTGTTTTCAGAGCTCCATCTGCAGTTATATGAAGTTTAAATAAGTCAAAATTACCACATTCTGAGCAATTTCAAAGTATCGCAAATCACATGAATCTATCCAATACAATATAATACGCATGAATCCGTCCTCAAATGCACTGAATTTTGCGTTTCCAGCGAGTTATCAGCGTTTTTTCTGAGTCTTGTTGAGAAATTTTTGACCCTGTAAATCTGCTCAGAAGCAAGATTTTGCTTCAAAAGTGCGTTATATGGCAGAATCTAGCACCAAATACATCATATTTCGTGTTTTTAGAGAGCTATTTGCAATCGTACAAACTTTGGAATAAGTCGAAATCACGCTTTTCCGCGCAGATTCTCACAATCAAAAAGTTCATATCCCTATTCAGAACCTCATAATATGTATGATACTATCGACAAAAACATCATATTTCGTGTTTTCAGAGCGCTATCTGCAGTTA
The DNA here is from genome assembly GCA_963989225.1 of Dromius quadrimaculatus. Classification (NCBI taxonomy): domain Eukaryota; kingdom Metazoa; phylum Arthropoda; class Insecta; order Coleoptera; family Carabidae; genus Dromius; species Dromius quadrimaculatus. The sequence continues at coordinate 93,376 of CAXDIG010000160.1, forward strand.
TACAAAGTTTGAAATAAGTCAAAATTACCACATTCTGAGCAGTTTCAAAGTATCGCAAATCACTTAAATCTATTCAATTCAACATAATACGCATGAATCCGTCCTCAAATGCACAAAATTTTGCGTTTCCAACGTTATCAGCGTTTTTTCTGAGTCTCGTTGAGGAATTTTTGACTCTGTAAATCTGCTCAGAAGCAAGATTTTGCTTCAAAAGTGCGTTATATGGCAGAATCTAGCACCAAATACATCATATTCCGCGATTTCAGAGTGCTATTTGCAGTCTTACAAACTTTGGAATAAGTCGGAATCACGCTTTTCCGCGCATATTTTCACAATCAAAAAGTTCATATTCCTATTCAGGACCTCATAATATGAACGAATCAATCGACAAAAACATCAAATTTTTTGTTTCCAGAGCGCTATCTGCAGTTATATGAAGTTTGGAATAAGTCAAAATTACCACATTCTGAGCAGTTTCAAAGTATCGCAAATCACGTGAATCTAAGTTAATAATGGTAGGAAGAGTTAAGTTTCAAATTATGATTCTTTATTACTCTACGATGATCATTTCGACATTTTAAGTCATCTCCAGGTATCTTTTTTTATAAAAAGAATATGAATAAACAATATAACAAAATATTAACAAATGAAAACATTTTCAGAAACACAAAGTTGGCAAAATAAATGGAATGAAATAAATGAGTAGATTCATCATCATACGGAAATAAAAAAAGGTAATGATGATAATTCAGTTTAGAAAATTCTTATTTTATTCTTATTCAAAAGTGGTGTGTTATAATAATCAGTTATATCATTCAATAAGTTTCCATTATTATTCAGACATTTTTTATTTCGTAAAATTCTAATAAATTTAATTCTTCATTTTCATTTTCCAAATGTTAAAAATTGGATTCATCAGAATTTTACGGAATAAAAAAATGTCTTAATAATAATGAAAACTTATTGAATGATATAACTGATTATTATAACACACCACTTTTGGATAAGAATAAAATAAAAATTTTCTAAATTGAATTATCATCATTATCTTTTTTCATTTCCGTATGATGATAAATCTACTCATTTATTCCATTCCACTTATTTCGCCAACTTTGTGTTTCTGAAAATGTTTTCATCTGTTAATATTTTGTTATATTGTTTATTTATATTTTTTTTTAAAGAAAGAGATACCTGATGATGACTTAAATTGTTGAAAATGATCATCGTAGAATAATAAAAAATCATAATTTGAAACTTAACTCTTCCTATTATTATTAACTTAAAATGTTTCAACTCTTCCCAAATGAAAAAACCACATAAATCTATCCAATACAGCATAATACGCATGAATCCGTCCTCAAATGCACAGAATTTTGCGTTTCCAGCGAGTTATCAGCGTTTTTTCTGAGTCACGTTGAGAGATTTCTGACTCTGTAAATCTGCTCAGAAGGAAGATTTTACCTCAAAAGTGCGTTATATGGCAGAATCTAGCACCAAAAACATCATATTTTGTGTTTTGAGAGTGCTATTCGCAGTTTTACAAACTTTGAAATAAGTCGAAATCACGCTTTTTCGCGCAGATTTTCACAATCAAAAAGTTCATATTCCTATTCAGGATCTCATAATATGTATGAATCAATCGACAAAAACATCATATTTCGTGTTTTTAGAGCGTTAACTGCAATTATATGAAGTTTGAAATAAGTCAAAATTACCAACATTCTGAGCAGTTTCAAAGTATCGCAAATCACATCAATTCATCCAATACAAAATAAAACGCATGAATTCGTCCTTAGATGCACAAAATTTTGCGTTCCCAGCGAGTTATCAGCGTTTTTTTGAGTCTTGTTGAGAAATTTTTCACTCTGTAAATCTGCTCAGAAGCAAGATTCCGCTTCAAAAGTGCGTTATATGGCAGAATCTAGCACCAAATACATCATATTTCGTGTTTTTGGAGTGCTATTTGCAGTTTTACAAACTTTGGAATCAGTCGAAATCACGCTCTTCCGCGTGGATTTTCACATTCAAAAAGCTCATATTCCTATTCAGGACTTCATAATATGTATGTATCTATCGACAAGAACATCATATTTCGTGTTTTCGGAGCGCTATCTGCAGTTATATGAAGTTTGAAATTAGTCAAAATTACCACATTCTGAGCATTTTCAAAGTATCGCAAATCACATAAATCTATCCAATTCAACATAATACGCATGAATCCGTCCTCAAATGCACAAAATTTTGCGTTTTCAGCGAGTTATTAGCGTTTTTTCTGAAAAATTTTTGACTTTGTAAATCTGCTCAGAAGTAAGATTTTGCTCTAATAGTGCGTTATCTGGCAGAAAAAAGCACCATACACATCATATGTCGTGTTTTTAGAGTGCTATTTGCAGTTTCACAAACCTTGGAATTAGTCGAAATCACGCTTTTCCGCGCAGATTTTCACAATCAAAAAGTTCATATTCCTATCCAGGACCTCATGATATGTATGAATCTATCGACAAAATCATCATATTTCGTGTTTTCAGAGCTCCATCTGCAGTTATATGAAGTTTAAATAAGTCAAAATTACCACATTCTGAGCAATTTCAAAGTATCGCAAATCACATGAATCTATCCAATACAATATAATACGCATGAATCCGTCCTCAAATGCACTGAATTTTGCGTTTCCAGCGAGTTATCAGCGTTTTTTCTGAGTCTTGTTGAGAAATTTTTGACCCTGTAAATCTGCTCAGAAGCAAGATTTTGCTTCAAAAGTGCGTTATATGGCAGAATCTAGCACCAAATACATCATATTTCGTGTTTTTAGAGAGCTATTTGCAATCGTACAAACTTTGGAATAAGTCGAAATCACGCTTTTCCGCGCAGATTCTCACAATCAAAAAGTTCATATTCCTATTCAGAACCTCATAATATGTATGATACTATCGACAAAAACATCATATTTCGTGTTTTCAGAGCGCTATCTGCAGTTATACAAAGTTTGAAATAAGTCAAAATTACCACATTCTGAGCAGTTTCAAAGTATCGCAAATCACTTAAATCTATTCAATTCAACATAATACGCATGAATCCGTCCTCAAATGCACAAAATTTTGCGTTTCCAACGTTATCAGCGTTTTTTCTGAGTCTCGTTGAGGAATTTTTGACTCTGTAAATCTGCTCAGAAGCAAGATTTTGCTTCAAAAGTGCGTTATATGGCAGAATCTAGCACCAAATACATCATATTCCGCGATTTCAGAGTGCTATTTGCAGTCTTACAAACTTTGGAATAAGTCGGAATCACGCTTTTCCGCGCATATTTTCACAATCAAAAAGTTCATATTCCTATTCAGGACCTCATAATATGAACGAATCAATCGACAAAAACATCAAATTTTTTGTTTCCAGAGCGCTATCTGCAGTTATATGAAGTTTGGAATAAGTCAAAATTACCACATTCTGAGCAGTTTCAAAGTATCGCAAATCACGTGAATCTAAGTTAATAATGGTAGGAAGAGTTAAGTTTCAAATTATGATTCTTTATTACTCTATGATGATCATTCCAACATTTTAAGTCATCTCCAGGTATCTTCTTTTATAAAAAGAATATGAATAAACAATATAACAAAATATTAACAAATGAAAACATTTTCAGGAACACAAAGTTGGCAAAATGAATGGAATGAAATAAATGAGTAGATTCGTCATCATACGGAAATAAAAAAAGGTAATGATGATAATTCAGTTCAGAAAATTCTTATTTTATCCTTATCCAAAAGTGGTGTGTTATAATAATCAGTTATATCATTCAATAAGTTTTCATTATTATTCAGACATTTTTTTATTTCGTAAAACTCTAATAAATTTAATTCTTCATTTTCATTTTCCAAATGTAAAATTTTTAGATAAGATATATCACAAGAGTGGCTATTTTTGAATAAATGTTTCGCCAAATTTGAGTTTTCGACTTTCCCATATTTTGAACAGCGCATATGCTTTTAAGAACGAGTTCTGAAATTTCGGCCTGTTTGTCCTATATACTTTGCGTTAAAAATTGGATTTATCAGAATTTTACGGAATAAAAAAATGTCTTAATAATAATGAAAACTTATTGAATGATATAACTGATTATTATAACACACCACTTTTGGATAAGAATAAAATAAAAATTTTCTAAATTGAATTATCATCATTATCTTTTTTCATTTCCGTATGATGATAAATCTACTCATTTATTCCATTCCATTTATTTCGCCAACTTTGTGTTTCTGAAAATGTTTTCATCTGTTAATATTTGGTTATATTGTTTATTTATATTTTTTTTATAAAAAGAGATACCTGATGATGACTTAAAATGTCGAAATGATCATCGTAGAATAATAAAAAATCATAATTTGGAACTTAACTCTTCCTATTATTATTAACTTAGAATGTTTCAACTCTTCCCAAATGAAAGAACCACATAAATCTATCCAATACAACATAATACGCATGAATCCGTCCTCAAATGCACAGAATTTTGCGTTTCCAGCGAGTTATCAGCGTTTTTTCTGAGTCACGTTGAGAGATTTCTGACTCTGTAAATCTGCTCAGAAGGAAGATTTTACCTCAAAAGTGCGTTATATGGCAGAATCTAGCACCAAAAACATCATATTTCGTGTTTTGAGAGTGCTATTCGCAGTTTTACAAACTTTGAAATAAGTCGAAATCACGCTTTTTCGCGCAGATTTTCACAATCAAAAAGTTCATATTCCTATTCAGGATCTCATAATATGTATGAATCTATTGACAAAAACATCATATTTCGTGTTTTTAGAGCGGTAACTGCAGTTATATGAAGTTAGAAATAAGTCAAAATTACCACATTCTGAGCAGTTTCAAAGTATCGCAAATCACATCAATTTATTCAATACAAGATAATACGCATGAATTTGTCCTTAAATGCACAAAATTTTGCGTTCTCAGCGAGTTATCAGCATTTTTTTGAGTCTCGTTGAGAAATTTTTTACTCTGTAAATCTGCTCAGAAGCAATATTCCGCTTCAAAAGTGCGTTATATGGCAGAATCTAGCACTAAATACATCATATTTCGTGTTTTTGGAGTGCTATTTGCAGTTTTACAAACTTTGGAATCAGTCGAAATCACGCTTTTCCGCGCAGATTCTCACAATCAAAAAGTTCATATTCCTATTCAGAACCTCATAATATGTATGATACTATCGACAAAAACATCATATTTTGTGTTTTCAGAGCGCTATCTGCAGTTATACAAAGTTTGAAATAAGTCAAAATTACCACATTCTGAGCAGTTTCAAAATATCGCAAATCACTTAAATCTATTCAATTCAACATAATACGCATGAATCCGTCCTCAAATGCACAAAATTTTGCGTTTCCAACGTTATCAGCGTTTTTTCTGAGTCTCGTTGAGGAATTTTTGACTCTGTAAATCTGCTCAGAAGCAAGATTTTGCTTCAAAAGTGCGTTATATGGCAGAATCTTGCACCAAATACATCATATTTTGTGTTTTTAGAGTGCTATTTGCAGTTTTACAAACTTTGGAATAAGTCGAAATCACGCTTTTTCGCGCAGATTTCCACAATCAAAAAGTTCATATTCCTATTCAGGACCTCATAATATGTATGAGTCCATCGACAAAAACATCATATCTCCTGTTTTCAGAGCGCTATCTGCAGTTATATGAAGATTGAAATAAGTCGAAATTACCACATTCTGAGCAGTTTCAAAGTATCGCAAATCACATAAATCCATCCAATACAACATAATACGCATGAATCCGTCCTCAAATGCACAAATTTTGCGCTTCCAGCGAGTTATCAGCTTTTTTTCTGGGTCTCGTTGAGAAATTTTTGACTCTGTAAATCTGCTCGGAAGCAAGATTTTGCTTCAAAAGAACGTTATATGGCAGAATCTACCACCAAATACATCATATTTCGTGTTTTCAGAGTGCTATTCGCAGTTTTACAAACTTTGGAATAAGTCGAAATCACGCTCTTCCGCGCAGATTTTCACAATCAAAAAGTTCATATTTCTATTCAGGACCTCATCATATGTATGATTCAATCGACAAAAACATCATATTCCGTGTTTTCAGAGCGCTATCTGCAGTTAAATGAAGTTTGGAATAAGTCAAAATTACCACATTCTGAGCAGTTTCAAAGTATCGCAAATCACATAAATCTATCCAATTCAACATAATACGCATGAATCCGTCCTCAAATGCACAAAATTTTGCGTTTCCAGCAAATTATCAGCGATTTCTCTGAGTCTCGTTGAGAAATTTTTGGCTCTGTAAATCTGCTCAGAAGCAATATTCCGCTTTAAAAGGGCGTTATATGGCAGAATCTAGCACCAAATACATCATATTTCGTGTTTTTAGAGAGCTATTTGCAATTTTACAAACTTTGGAATAAGTCGAAATCACGCTTTTCCGCGCAGATTCTCACAATCAAAAAGTTCATATTCCTATTCAGAACCTCATAATATGTATGATACTATCGACAAAAACATCATATTTTGTGTTTTCAGAGCGCTATCTGCAGTTATACAAAGTTTGAAATCAGCACATTCTGGGCAGTTTCAAAGTATCGCAATTCACATAAATCTATTCAATACAACATAATACGCATGAATCCGTCCTCAAATGCACAAAATTTTGCGTTTCCAGCGAGTTATCAGCGTTTTTCCTGAGTCTCGTTGAGAAATTTTTGACCGTCTAAATCTGCTCAGGAGCAAGATTTGGCTTTAATAGTGCGTTATATGGAAGAATCTAGCACCAAATACATCATATTCCATGTTTTTAGAGTGCTATTTGCAGTTTTACAAACTCTGGAATAAGTCGAAATCACGCTTTTTCGCGCAAATTTTCACAATCAAAAAGTTCATGTTCCTATTCAGGACCTCATAATATGTATGAATCTATCGACAAAAACATCATACTCTACGTTTCCAGAGCGCTATCTGCAGTTATATGAAGTTTGAAATAAGTCAAAATCAGCACATTCTGGGCAGTTTCAAAGTATCGCAATTCACATAAATCTATTCAATACAACATAATACGCATGAATCCGTCCTCAAATGCACAAAATTTTGCGTTTCCAGCAAGTTATCAGCGTTTTTTCTGAGTCTCGTTGAGAAATTTTTGACTCTGTAAATCTGCTCAGAAGCAGGATTTTGCTTCAAAAGTGCGTTATATGGCCGAATCGAGCACCAAAGACATCATATTTCGTGTTTTTAGAGTGCCATTTGCAGTTTTACAAGCTTTGGAATAAGTCGAAATCACGCTTTTCCGCGCAGATTTTCACAATCAAAAAGTTCATGTTCCTATTCAGGACCTCATAATATGTATGAATCTATCGACAAAAACATCATATTCCGTGTTTTCAGAGCGCTATCTGCAGTTAAATGAATTTTGAAATAAGTCAAAATTACCACATTCTGAGCAGCTTCAAAGTATCGCAAATCACATTAATCTATCCAATACAACATAATACGCATGAATCCGTCCTAAAATGCTCGGAATTTTGCGTTTCCCGCGAGTTATCAGCGTTTTATCTGAGTCTCGATGAGAAATTTTTGACTCTGTAAATCTGCTCAGAAAGAAGATTTGGCTTCAAAAGTGCGTTATATGGCAGAATCTAGCACTAAATACATCATATTTCGTGTTTTTAGAGTGCTATTTGCAGTTTTACAAACTCTGGAATAAGTCGAAATCACGCTTTTTCGCGCAGATTTTCACAATCAAAAAGTCCATATTCCCATTCAGGACCTCATAATATGTATGAATCTATCGACAAAAACATCATATTTCGTGTTTTCACAGCGCTATCTGCAGTTATATGAGGTTTGAAATAAGTCAAAATTACCACATTCTGAGCAGTTTCAAAGTATCGCAAATCACATAAATCTATCCAATACAACATAATACGCATGAATCCGTCCTCAAATGCACTAAATTTTGCGTTTCCAGCGAGTTATCAGCGTTTTTCCTTAGTCTTGTTGAGGAATTTTTGACTCTAAAAACTGCTTAGAAGGAAGATTTTGATTCAAGAGTGCGTTATATGGCAGAATCTAGCACCAAATACATCATATATCGTGTTTTCAGAGTGCTATTTGCAGTTTTACAAACTTTGGAATTAGTCGAAATCACGCTTTTTCGCGCAAATTTTCACAATCAAAAAGTTCATATTCCTATTCAGGACCTCATAATATGTATGAATCTATCGACAAAAACATCATATTTCGTGTTTTCAGAGCGCTATCTGCAGTTATATGAAGTTTGAAATAAGTCGGAATTACCACATTCTGAGCAGTTTCAAAGTATCGCAAATCACATAAATCTATCCAATACATTATAATACTCATGAATCCGTCCTCAAATGCACTGAATTTTGCGTTCCCAGCGAGTTATCAGCTTTTTTTCTGAGTCTCGTTGAGAAATTTCTGACTCTGTAAATCTGCTCAGAAGCAAGTATTTGCTTCAAAAGTGCGTTATATGGCAGAATCTAGCACCAAATACATCATATTTCGTGTTTTCAGAGTGCTATTTGCAGTTTTACAAACTTTGGAATAAGTCGAAATCACGCTTTTCCGCGCAGATTTTCACAATCAAAAAGTTCATATTCCTATTCAGGACCTCATAATATGTATAAATCAATCGACAAAAATATCATATTTCGTGTTTTCAGAGCGCTATCTGCAGTAATATGAAGTTTGAAATAAATCAAAATTACCACATTCTGAGCAGTTTCAAAGTATGGCAAATCACAAAAATCCATCCAATACAACATAATACGCATGATGCCGTCCTCAAATGCACAAAATTTTGCGTTTCCAGCGAGTTATCAGCGTTTTTTCTGAGTCTCGTTGAGAAATTTTTTACTCTGTAAATCTGCTCAGAAACAAGATTTTGCTTCAAAAGTGCGTTATATGGCAGAATCTAGCACCAAATTCATCATATTTCGTGTTTTTTGAGTGCTATTTGCAGTTTTACAAACTTTGGAATAAGTCGAAATCACGCTTTTCCGCGCAGATTTTCACAATCAAAAAGTTCATGTTCCTATTCAGGACCTCATAATATGTATGAATCTATCGACAAAAACATCATATTCCGTGTTTTCAGAGCGCTATCTGCAGGTAAATGAATTTTGAAATAAGTCAAAATTACCACATTCTGAGCAGCTTCAAAGTATCGCAAATCACATTAATCTATCCAATACAACATAATACGCATGAATCCGTCCTGAAATGCACTGAATTTTGCGTTTCCAGCGAGTTATCAGCGTTTTATCTGAGTCTCGATGAGAAATTTTTGACTCTGTAAATCTGCTCAGAAAGAAGATTTGGCTTCAAAAGTGCGTTATATGGCAGAATCTAGCACTAAATACATCATATTTCGTGTTTTTAGAGTGCTATTTGCAGTTTTACGAACTCTGGAATAAGTCGAAATCACGCTTTTCCGCGCAGATTTTCACAATCAAAAAGTTCATATTCCTATTCAGGACCTCATAATATGTATGAATCTATCGACAAAAACATCATATTCCGTGTTTTCAGAGCGCTATCTGCAGTTATATGAAGTTTGAAATAAGTCAAAATTACCACATTCTGAGCAGTTTCAAAGTATCGCAAATCACATAAATCTATCCAATACAACATAATACGCATGAATCCGTCCTCAAATGCACTAAATTTTGCGTTTCCAGCGAGTTATCAGCGTTTTTTCTTAGTCTTGTTGAGGAATTTTTGACTCTAAAAACTGCTTAGAAGGAAGATTTTGATTCAAGAGTGCGTTATATGGCAGAATCTAGCATCAAATACATCATATATCGTGTTTTCAGAGTGCTATTTGCAGTTTTACAAACTTTGGAATAAGTCGAAATCACGCTTTTTCGCGCAAATTTTCACAATCAAAAAGTTCATATTCCTATCCAGGACCTCATAATATGTATGAATCTATCGACAAAAACATCATATTTCGTGTTTTCAGAGCGCTATCTGCAGTTATATGAAGTTTGAAATAAGTCGGAATTACCACATTCTGAGCAGTTTCAAAGTATCGCAAATCACATAAATCTATCCAATACATTATAATACTCATGAATCCGTCCTCAGATGCACTGAATTTTGCGTTCCCAGCGAGTTATCAGCTTTTTTTCTGAGTCTCGTTGAGAAATTTCTGACTCTGTAAATCTGCTCAGAAGCAAGTATTTGCTTCAAAAGTGCGTTATATGGCAGAATCTAGCACCAAATACATCATATTTCGTGTTTTCAGGGTGCTATTTGCAGTTTTACAAACTTTGGAATTAGTCGAAATCACGCTTTTCCGCGCAGATTTTCACAATCAAAAAGTTCATATTCCTAATCAGGACCTCATAATATGTATAAATCAATCGACAAAAATATCATATTTCGTGTTTTCAGAGCGCTTTCTGCAGTAATATGAAGTTTGAAATAAATCAAAATTACCACGTTCTGAGCAGTTTCAAAGTATGGCAAATCACAAAAATCCATCCAATACAACATAATACGCATGAATCCGTCCTCAAATGCACAAAATTTTGCGTTTCCAGCGAGTTATCAGCGTTTTTTCTGAGTCTCGTTGAGAAATTTTTACTCTGTAAATCTGCTCAGAAACAAGATTTTGCTTCAAAAGTGCGTTATATGGCAGAATCTAGCACCAATTACATCATATTCCGTGTTTTTAGAGTGCTATTTGCAGTTTTACAAACTTTGGAATAGGTCGGAATCACGCTATTCCGCGCAGATTTTCACAATCAAAAGGTTCATATTCCTATTCAGGACCTCATAATATGTATAAATCTATTGACAAAAACATCATATTTCGTGTTTTCAGAGCGCTATCTGCAGTTAGATGAGGTTTGAAATAAGTCGAAATTACCACATTCTGAGCAGTTTAAAGTATCACAAATCACATAAATCTATCCAATACATTATAATACGCATGAATCCGTCCTCAAAGGCACTGAATTTTGCATTCCCAGCGAGTTATCAGCGTTTCTTCTGAGCCTCGTTGAGAAATTTTTGACTCTGTAAATCTGCTCAGAAGCAAGATTTTGCTTCAAAAGTACGTCATATGGCAGAATCTAGCACGAAATACATTATATTTCGTGTTTTTAGAGTGCTATTCGCAGTTTTACAAACTTTGGAATAAGTCGGAATCACGCTTTTCGGCGCAGATTTTCACAATCAAAAAGTTCATATTCCAATTCAGGACCTCATAATATGTATGGATCAATCGACAAGAACATCATATTTCGTGTTTCCAGAGCGCTATTTGCAGTTATATGAAGTTTGAAATGAGTCAAAATTACCACATTCTGAGCAGTTTTTAAGTATCGCAAATCACATGAATCTATCCAATACAACATAATACGCATGAATCCGTCCTCAAATGCTCAAAATTTTGCGTTTCCAGCGAGTTATCAGCGTTTTTTCTGAGTCTCGTTAAGAAATTTTTGACTATAAATCTGCTCAGAAGCAAGATTTTGCTTCAAAAGTGCGTTATATGGCAGAACCTAGCACCAAATACATCATATTCCGTGTTTTTAGAGTGCTATTTGCAGTTTTACAAACTTTGGAATAAGTCGAAATCACGCTTTTCCGCGCAGATTCTCACAATCAAAAAGTTCATATTCCTATTCAGGACCTCATAATATGTATGAATCTATCGATAAAAACATCATATTTCGTATATCAAAGTATCGCAAATCACATAAATCTATCCAATACAACATGATACGCATGAATCCGTCTTCAAATGCACTGAATTTTGCATTTCCAGCGAGTTATCAGCGTTTTTTCTGAGTCTCGCTGTGAAATTTCTGACTTTGTAAATCTGCTCAGAAGCAAGAATTTGCTTTAAAAGTGCGTTATATGGCGGAATATAGCACCAAATACATCATATTCCGTATTTTTAGAGTGCTATTTGCAGTTTTACAAACTTTGGAATGAGTCTAAATCACGCTTTTCCGCGCAGATTTTCACTATCAAAAAGTACATATTCCTATTCAGGAACTCATAATATGTATGAATCTATCGACAAAAACATCATATTTCGTGTTTTCAGAGCGCTATCTGCAGTTATATGAAGTTTGAAATAAGTCAAAATTACCACATTCTGAGCAGTTTCAGAGTATCGCTAATCACATTAATTTATCCAATACAACATAATACGCATGAATCCGTCCTCAAATGCACAAAATTTTGTGTTTATAGCGAGTTATCAGCGTTTTTTCTGAGTCTTGTTGAGAAATTATTTACACTGTAAATCTGCTCAGAAGCAAGAATTTGCTCCAAAAGTGCGTTATATGGCAAAATCTAGCACCAAATACATCATATTTCGTGTTTTTAGAGTGCTATTTGCAGTTTTACAGACTTTGGAATAAGTCGAAATCACGCTTTTCCGCGCAGATTTTCACAATCGAAAAGTTCATATTCCAATCCAGGACCTCATAATATGTATGAATCTATCGACAAAATCATCATATTTCGTGTTTTCAGAGCGCTATCTTCAGTTATATGAAGTTTGGAATAAGTCAAAATTAGCACATTCTGAGCAGTTTCAAAGTATCACAAATCACATAAATCTATCCAATACAACATGATGCGCATGAATCCATCCTCAAATGCACTAAATTTTGCGTTCCCAGCGAGTTATCAGCGTTTTTTCTGAGTCTCGTTGAGAAATTTTTGACTCTGTGAATCTGCTCAGAAGTAAGATTTCGCTCCAAAAGTGCGTTATATGGCAGAATCTAGCACAAAAATACATCATATTTCGTGTTTTTAGCGTGTCATTTGCAGTTTTACAAACTATGGAATAAGTCGATATCACGCTTTTCCGCGCAGATTCTCACAATCAAAAAGTTCATATTCCAATTCAGAACCTCATAATATGTATGAATCATTCGACAAGAACATCATATTTCGTGTTTTCAGAGCGCTATCTGCAGTTATATGAAGTTTGAAATAAGTCAAAATTACCACATTCAGAGCACTTTCAAAGTATCGCAAATTACATAAATCTATCCAATACAACATAATACGCATGAATCCGTCCTCAAATGCACAAAATTTTGCGTTTCCAGCGAGTAATCAGCGTTTTTTCTGAGTCTCGTTGAGAAATTTTTGACTCTGTAAATCTGCTCAGAAGCAAGATTTTGCTTCAAAAGGGCGTTATATGGCAGAATCTAGCACCAAATACATCATATTTCGTGTTTTTAGAGAGCTATTTGCAATTTTACAAACTTTGGAATAAGTCGAAATCACGCTTTTCCGCGCAGATTCTCACAATCAAAAAGTTCATATTCCTATTCAGAACCTCATAATATGTATGATACTATCGACAAAAACATCATATTTTGTGTTTTCAGAGCGCTATCTGCAGTTATACAAAGTTTGAAATAAGTCAAAATTACCACATTCTGAGCAGTTTCAAAGTATCGTAAATCACATAAATCTATTCAATACAACATAATACGCATGAATCCGTCCTCAAATGCACAAAATTTTGCGTTTCCAGCAAGTTATCAGCGTTTTTTCTGAGTCTCGTTGAGAAATTTTTGACCGTCTAAATCTGCTCAGGAGCAAGATTTGGCTTTAAAAGTGCGTTATATGGAAGAATCTAGCAACAAATACATCATATTCCATGTTTTTAGAGTGCTATTTGCAGTTTTACAAACTCTGGAATAAGTCAGAATCACGCTTTTCCATGCAGATTTTCACGATCAAAAAGTTCATATTCCTATTCAGGACCTCATAATATGTATGAATCTATCGACAAAAACATCATACTTTATGTTTTCAGAGCGCTATCTGCAGTCATATGAAGTTTGAAATAAGTCAAAATCAGCACATTCTGGGCAGTTTCAAAGTATCGCAATTCACATAAATCTATTCAATACAACATAATACGCATGAATCCGTCCTCAAATGCACAAAATTTTGCGTTTCCAGCGAGTTATCAGCGTTTTTTCTGAGTCTCGTGAGAAATTTTTGACCGTCTAAATCTGCTCAGGAGCAAGATTTGGCTTTAATAGTGCGTTATATGGAAGAATCTAGCACCAAATACATCATATTCCATGTTTTCAGAGTGCTATTTGCAGTTTTACAAACTCTGGAATAAGTCGAAATCACGCTTTTTTCGCGCAAATTTTCACAATCAAAAAGTTCATGTTCCTATTCAGGACCTCATAATATGTATGAATCTATCGACAAAAACATCATACTCTACGTTTCCAGAGCGCTATCTGCAGTTATATGAAGTTTGAAATAAGTCAAAATCAGCACATTCTGGGCAGTTTCAAAGTATCGCAATTCACATAAATCTATTCAATACAACATAATACGCATGAATCCGTCCTCAAATGCACAAAATTTTGCGGTTTCCAGCAAGTTATCAGCGTTTTTTCTGAGTCTCGTTGAGAAATTTTTGACTCTGTAAATCTGCTCAGAAGCAGGATTTTGCTTCAAAAGTGCGTTATATGGCCGAATCGAGCACCAAAGACATCATATTTCGTGTTTTTAGAGTGCCATTTGCAGTTTTACAAGCTTTGGAATAAGTCGAAATCACGCTTTTCCGCGCAGATTTTCACAATCAAAAAGTTCATGTTCCTATTCAGGACCTCATAATATGTATGAATCTATCGACAAAAACATCATATTCCGTGTTTTCAGAGCGCTATCTGCAGTTAAATGAATTTTGAAATAAGTCAAAATTACCACATTCTGAGCAGCTTCAAAGTATCGCAAATAACATTAATCTATCCAATACAACATAATACGCATGAATCCGTCCTAAAATGCTCGGAATTTTGCGTTTCCCGCGAGTTATCAGCGTTTTATCTGAGTCTCGATGAGAAATTTTTGACTCTGTAAATCTGCTCAGAAAGAAGATTTGGCTTCAAAAGTGCGTTATATGGCAGAATCTAGCACTAAATACATCATATTTCGTGTTTTTAGAGTGCTATTTGCAGTTTTACAAACTCTGGAATAAGTCGAAATCACGCTTTTTCGCGCAGATTTTCACAATCAAAAAGTCCATATTCCTATTCAGGACCTCATAATATGTATGAATCTATCGACAAAAACATCATATTTCGTGTTTTCAGAGCGCTATCTGCAGTTATATGAAGTTTGAAATAAGTCAAAATTACCACATTCTGAGCAGTTTCAAAGTATCGCAAATCACATAAATCTATCCAATACAACATAATACGCATGAATCCGTCCTCAAATGCACTAAATTTTGCGTTTCCAGCGAGTTATCAGCGTTTTTCCTTAGTCTTGTTGAGGAATTTTTGACTCTAAAAACTGCTTAGAAGGAAGATTTTGATTCCAGAGTGCGTTATATGGCAGAATCTAGCACCAAATACATCATATATCGTGTTTTCAGAGTGCTATTTGCAGTTTTACAAACTTTGGAGGAATTAGTCGAAATCACGCTTTTTCGCGCAAATTTTCACAATCAAAAAGTTCATATTCCTATTCAGGACCTCATAATATGTATGAATCTATCGACAAAAACATCATATTTCGTGTTTTCAGAGCGCTATCTGCAGTTATATGAAGTTTGAAATAAGTCGGAATTACCACATTCTGAGCAGTTTCAAAGTATCGCAAATCACATAAATCTATCCAATACATTATAATACTCATGAATCCGTCCTCAAATGCACTGAATTTTGCGTTCCCAGCGAGTTATCAGCTTTTTTTCTGAGTCTCGTTGAGAAATTTCTGACTCTGTAAATCTGCTCAGAAGCAAGTATTTGCTTCAAAAGTGCGTTATATGGCAGAATCTAGCACCAAATACATCATATTTCGTGTTTTCAGGGTGCTATTTGCAGTTTTACAAACTTTGGAATTAGTCGAAATCACGCTTTTCCGCGCAGATTTCTACAATCAAAAGTTCATATTCCTAATCAGGACCTCATAATATGTATAAATCAATCGACAAAATATCATATTTCGTGTTTTCAGAGCGCTTTCTGCAGTAATATGAAGTTTGAAATAAATCAAAATTACCACGTTCTGAGCAGTTTCAAAGTATGGCAAATCACAAAAATCCATCCAATACAACATAATACGCATGAATCCGTCCTCAAATGCACAAAATTTTGCGTTTCCAGCGAGTTATCAGCGTTTTATCTGAGTCTCGTTGAGAAATTTTTTACTCTGTAAATCTGCTCAGAAACAAGATTTTGTTTCAAAAGTGCGTTATATGGCAGAATCTAGCACCAATTACATCATATTCCGTGTTTTTAGAGTGCTATTTGCAGTTTTACAAACTTTGGAATAGGTCGGAATCACGCTATTCCGCGCAGATTTTCACAATCAAAAGGTTCATATTCCTATTCAGGACCTCATAATATGTATAAATCTATTGACAAAAACATCATATTTCGTGTTTTTCAGAGCGCTATCTGCAGTTAGATGAGGTTTGAAATAAGTCGAAATTACCACATTCTGAGCAGTTTAAAGTATCACAAATCACATAAATCTATCCAATACATTATAATACGCATGAATCCGTCCTCAAAGGCACTGAATTTTGCATTCCCAGCGAGTTATCAGCGTTTCTTCTGAGTCTCGTTGAGAAATTTTTGACTCTGTAAATCTGCTCAGAAGCAAGATTTTGCTTCAAAAGTACGTCATATGGCAGAATCTAGCACGAAATACATTATATTTCGTGTTTTTAGAGTGCTATTCGCAGTTTTACAAACTTTGGAATAAGTCGGAATCACGCTTTTCGGCGCAGATTTTCACAATCAAAAAGTTCATATTCCAATTCAGGACCTCATAATATGTATGGATCAATCGACAAGAACATCATATTTCGTGTTTCCAGAGCGCTATTTGCAGTTATATGAAGTTTGAAATGAGTCAAAATTACCACATTCTGAGCAGTTTTTAAGTATCGCAAATCACATAAATCTATCCACTACAACTTAATACGCATGAATCCGTCCTCAAATGCTCAAAATTTTGCGTTTCCAGCGAGTTATCAGCGTTTTTTCTGAGTCTCGTTGAGAAATTTTTGACTATAAATCTGCTCAGAAGCAAGATTTTTGCTTCAAAAGTGCGTTATATGGCAGAACCTAGCACCAAATACATCATATTCCGTGTTTTTAGAGTGCTATTTGCAGTTTTAACAAACTTTGGAATAAGTCGAAATCACGCTTTTCCGCGCAGATTTTCACAATCAAAAAGTTCATATTTCTATTCAGGACCTCATAATATGTATGAATCTATCGATAAAAACATCATATTTCGTATATCAAAGTATCGCAAATCACATAAATCTATCCAATACAAACATGATACGCATGAATCCGTCTTCAAATGCACTGAATTTGCATTTCCAGCGAGTTATCAGCGTTTTTTCTGAGTCTCGCTGTGAAATTTCTGACTTTGTAAATCTGCTCAGAAGCAAGAATTTGCTTTAAAAGTGCGTTATATGGCGGAATATAGCACCAAATACATCATATTCCGTATTTTTAGAGTGCTATTTGCAGTTTTACAAACTTTGGAATGAGTCTAAATCACGTTTTTTCCGCGCAGATTTTCACTATCAAAAAGTTCATATTCCCATTCAGGAACTCATAATATGTATGAATCTATCGACAAAAACATCATATTTCGTGTTTTCAGAGCGCTATCTGCAGTTATATGAAGTTTGAAATAAGTCAAAATTACCACATTCTGAGCAGTTTCAGAGTATCGCAAATCACATTAATTTATCCAATACAACATAATACGCATGAATCCGTCCTCAAATGCACAAAATTTTGTGTTTATAGCGAGTTATCAGCGTTTTTTCTGAGTCTTGTTGAGAAATTATTTACACTGTAAATCTGCTCAGAAGCAAGAATTTGCTCCAAAAGTGCGTTATATGGCAAAATCTAGCACCAAATACATCATATTTCGTGTTTTTAGAGTGCTATTTGCAGTTTTACAGACTTTGGAATAAGTCGAAATCACGCTTTTCCGCGCAGATTTTCACAATCGAAAAGTTCATATTCCAATCCAGGACCTCATAATATGTATGAATCTATCGACAAAATCATCATATTTCGTGTTTTCAGAGCGCTATCTTCAGTTATAATGAAGTTTGGAATAAGTCAAAATTAGCACATTCTGAGCAGTTTCAAAGTATCACAAATCACATAAATCTATCCAATACAACATGATGCGCATGAATCCATCCTCAAATGCACTAAATTTTGCGTTCCCAGCGAGTTATCAGCGTTTTTTCTGAGTCTCGTTGAGAAATTTTTGACTCTGTGACTCTGCTCAGAAGTAAGATTTCGCTCCAAAAGTGCGTTATATGGCAGAATCTAGCACAAAAATACATCATATTTCGTGTTTTTAGCGTGTCATTTGCAGTTTTACAAACTATGGAATAAGTCGATATCACGCTTTTTCCGCGCAGATTCTCACAATCAAAAAGTTCATATTCCAATTCAGAACCTCATAATATGTATGAATCATTCGACAAGAACATCATATTTCGTGTTTTCAGAGCGCTATCTGCAGTTATATGAAGTTTGAAATAAGTCAAAATTACCACATTCAGAGCACTTTCAAAGTATCGCAAATTACATAAATCTATCCAATACAACATAATACGCATGAATCCGTCCTCAAATGCACAAAATTTTGCGTTTCCAGCGAGTAATCAGCGTTTTTTTCTGAGTCTCGTTGAGAAAGTTTTGACTCTGTAAAGCTGCTCAGAAGTAAGATTTTGCTTCAAAAGTGCGTTATATGGCAGATTCTAGCACCATATACATCATATTCCGTGTTTTTAGAGTGCTATTTGCAGTTTCACAAACTTTGGAATAAGTCTAAATCACGCTTTTCCGCGCAGATTTTCACAATCAAAAAGTTCAAATTCCAATTCAGAACCTCATAATATGTATGAATCATCCGACAAAAACATCATATTTCGTGTTTTCAGAGCGCTATCTGCAGTTATATGAAGTTTGAAATAAGTCAAAATTACCACACTCTGAGCAATTTCAAAATATCGCAAATCACATAAATCTATCCAATAAAACATAATACGCATGAATCCGTCCTCAAATGCACAAAATTCTGCGTTCCCAGCGAGTTATCAGCGTTTATTCTGAGTCTTGTTGAGAAATTTTCGACTCTGTAAATCTGCTCAGAAGCAAGATTTTGCTTCAAAAGTGCGTTATAAGACAGAATCTAGCACTAAATACATCTTATTGTGTGTTTTAAGAGTGCTATTTGAAGTTTTACAAACTTTGGGATAAGTCGAAATCACGCTTTTCCGCGCAGATTCTCACAATCAAAAAGTTCATATTCCTATTCAGGACCTCATAATGTGTATGAATCTATCAACAAAAACATCATATTCCGTGTTTGCGGAGCACTATCTGCAGTTATATGAAGTTTGAAATAAGTCAAAATTACCACATTCTGAGCAGTTTCAAAGTATCGCAAATCACATAAATCTATCGAATACAACATAATACGCATGAATCCGTCCTCAAATGCAGTAAATTTTGCGTTTCCAGCGAGTTATCAGCGTTTTTTCTGAGTCTCGTTGAGGAATTTTCGACTCTATCAATCTGCTCAGAAGCAAGATTTTGCTTCAAAAGTGCGTTATATGGCAGAATCTGGCACCAAATACATCATATTCCGTGATTTAAGAGTGCTATTTGCAGTTTTACAAACTTTGGAATAAGTCGGAATCACGCTTTTCCGCGCAGATTTTCACAACCAAAAAAGTCATATTACCATTCAATAGCTCATAATATGTATGAATCGATCGACAAAAGCAACATATTTCGTGTTTTCAGGGCGCTATCCTGCTGTTATATGAAGTTTGAAATAAGTCAAAATTACCACATTCTGAGCAGATTCAGAGTATCGCAAATCACATAAATCTATCCAATACAACATAATACGCATGAATCCGTCCTCAAATGCACAAAATTTTGCGTTTCCAGCAAGTTATCAGCGTTTTTTCTGAGTCTCGTTGAGAAATTTTTGACTCTGTAAATCTGCTTAGAAGCAAGATTTTGCTTCAAGAGTGCGTTATATGGCAGAATCCAGCACCAAATACATCATATTCCGTGTTTTTAGAGTGCTATTTGCAGTTTCACAAACTTTGGAATAAGTCGAAATCACGCTTTTCCGCGCAGATTTTAACAATCAAAAAGTTCATATTTTCCATTCAAAAGCTCAAAATATGTATCTATCGATCGACAAAAGCATCATATTCCGTGTTTTCAGAGCGCTATCTGCAGTTATATGAAGTTTGAAAATAAGTCAAAATTACCACATTCTGAGCAGTTTCAAGGTATCGCAAATCACATAAATCTATCCAATACAACATAATACGCATGAATCCGTCCTCAAAAGCACAAAATTTTGCGTTTCCAGCAA
Organism: Dromius quadrimaculatus; assembly: GCA_963989225.1. NCBI lineage: Eukaryota > Metazoa > Arthropoda > Insecta > Coleoptera > Carabidae > Dromius > Dromius quadrimaculatus. Next base: position 113,811 of record CAXDIG010000160.1, read on the forward strand.
GTTATCAGCGTTTTTTCTGAGTCTCGTTGAGAAATTTTTTGACTCTGTAAATCTGCTCAGAAGCAAGATTTTTGCTTCAAAAGTGCGTTATATGGCAGAATCTAGCATCAAATACATCATATTTCGTGTTTTCAGAGTGCCATTTGCAGTTTTACAAAACTTTAGAATGAGTCGAAATCACGCTTTTCCGCGCAGATTTTCACAATCAAAAAGTTCATATTCCTATTCAGGACCTCATAATATGTATGAATCTATCGACAAAAACATCATATTTCGTGTTTTGAGAGCGCTATCTGCAGTTATAAGAAGTTTGGAATAAGTCAAAATTACCACATTCTGAGCAGTTTCAAAGTATCGCAAATCACATAAATCTATCCAATACAACATAATACGCATGAATCTGTCCTCAAATGCACAAAATTTTGCGTTTCCAGCGAGTTATCAGCGTTTTTGCTGAGTCTTGTTGAGAAATTTTTGACTTTATAAATCTGCTCAGGAGCAAAATTTTGCTTCAAAGGTGCGTTATATGGCAGAATCTAGCACCAAATACATCATATTTCGTGTTTTTAGAGTGCTATTTGCAGTTTTACAAACTTTGGAATAAGTCGAAATCACGCTTTTCGCGCAGATTTTCACAATCAAAAAGTTCATATTCCTATTCAGGACCTCTTCATATGTATGAATCAATCGACAAAAAACATCATATATCGTGTTTTAGGAGCGCTATCTGCAGTTATATGAAGTTTGAAATAAGTCAAAATTACCACATTCTGAGCAGACTTCTAAGTATCTCAAATCACATAAATTTATATAATACAACATAATACGCATGAATCCGTCCTCAAATGCATTAAATTCTGCGTTTCCAGCGAGGTATCAGCGATTTCTCTGAGTCTCGTTGAGAAATTTTTGGCTCTGTAAATCTGCTCAGAAGCAAGATTTTGCTTCAAAAGTGCATTATATGGCAGAAACTAGCACCAAATACATCATATTTCGTGTTTTCAGAGTGCTATTTGCAGTTTTACAAACTTTGGAATAAGTCGAAATCACGCTTTTCCGCGCAGATTTTAACAATCAAAAAAGTTCATATTTCCATTCAAAAGCTCAAAATATGTATCTATCGATCGAAAAAAGCATCATATTCCGTGTTTCAGAGCGCTATCTGCAGTTATATGAAGTTTGAAATAAGTCAAAATTACCACATTCTGAGCAGTTTCAAGGTATCGCAAATCACATAAATCTATCCAATACAACATAATACGCATGAATCCGTCCTCAAAAGCACAAAATTTTGCGTTTCCAGCAAGTTATCAGCGTTTTTTCTGAGTCTCGTTGAGAAATTTTTGACTCTGTAAATCTGCTCAGAAGCAAGATTTTGCTTCAAAAGTGCGTTATATGGCAGATCTAGCATCAAATACATCATATTTCGTGTTTTCAGAGTGCCATTTGCAGTTTTACAAACTTTAGAATGAGTCGAAATCACGCTTTTCCGCGCAGATTTTCACAATCAAAAAGTTCATATTCCCATTCAGGACCTCATAATATGTATGAATCTATCGACAAAAACATCATATTTCGTGTTTTGAGAGCGCTATCTACAGTTATAAAAAGTTTGAAATAAGTCAAAATTACCACATTCTGAGCAGTTTCAAAGTATCGCAAATCACATAAATCTATCCAATACAACATAATACGCATGAATCCGTCCTCAAATGCACAAAATTTTGCGTTTCCAGCGAGTTATCAGCGTTTTTTCTGAGTCTTGTTGAGAAATTTTTGACTTTATAAATCTGCTCAGGAGCAAAATTTTGCTTCAAAGGTGCGTTATATGGCAGAATCTAGCACCAAATACATCATATTTCGTGTTTTTAGAGTGCTATTTGCAGTTTTACAAACTTTGGAATAAGTCGAAATCACGCTTTTTGCGCAGATTTTCACAATCAAAAAGTTCATATTCCTATTCAGGACCTCTTCATATGTATGAATTAATCGACAAAAACATCATATATCGTGTTTTAGGAGCGCTATCTGCAGTTATATGAAGTTTGAAATAAGTCAAATTACCACATTCTGAGCAGCTTCTAAGTATCTCAAATCACATAAATTTATATAATACAACATAATACGCATGAATCCGTCCTCAAATGCACTAAATTCTGCGTTTCCAGCGAGGTATCAGCGATTTCTCTGAGTCTCGTTGAGAAAATTTTTGGCTCTGTAATTCTGCTCAGAAGCAAGATTTTGCTTCAAAAGTGCATTATATGGCAGAAACTAGCACCAAATACATCATATTTCGTGTTTTCAGAGTGCTATTTTGCAGTTTTACAAACTTTGGAATAAGTCAAGATCACGCTTTTCCGCGGAGATTTTCACAATCAAAAAGTTCTTATCCCTATTCAGGACCTCATGATATGTATTAATCAGTCGACAAAAACATCAAATCTCGTGTTTTCAGAGCGCTATCTGCAGTTATATGAAGTTTGAAATAAGTCAAAATTACCACATTCTGAGCAGTTTCATAGTATCGCAAATCACATAAATCTATCCAATACAACATAATACGCATGAATCCGTTCTCAAATGCACAAAATTTTGCGATCTTAGCAAGTTATCAGCGTATTTTCTGAGGCTCGTTGAGAATTTTTGACTCTGTAAATCTGCTCAGAAGCAAGATTCTGCTTCAAAAGTGAGTTATATGGCAGAATCTAGCACCAAATACATCATATTTCGTGTTTTAAGAGTGCTATTTGCAGTTTTACAAACTTTGGAATAAGTCGGAATCACGCTTTTTCGCGCAGATTTTCACAATCAAAAAGTTCATATTTCTATTCAGGACCTCATAATATGTATGGATCCATCGACAAAAACATCATATTTCGTGTTTTCAGAGCGCTATCTGCAGTTATATGAAGTTTGAAATAAGTCAAAAGTACCACATTCTGAGCAGTTTCAAAGTATCGCAAATTACATAAATCTATCCAATACATTATAATACGCATGAATCCGTCCTCAAATGCACTAAAACTTGCGTTTCCAGCGAGTTATCAGCGTTTTTTCTAAGTCTCGTTGAGAAATTTTTTGACTCTGTTAATCTGCTCAGAAGCAAGATTTTGCTTCAAAAGTGCGTTATATGGCAAAATCTAGCACCAAATACATCATATTTCGTGTTTTCAGAGTGCCATTTGCAGTTTTACAAACTTTAGAATAAGTCGAAATCACGCTTCTCCGCGCAGATTTTCACAATCGAAAAGTTCATATTCCTATTCAGGACCTCAAAATATGTATGAATCTATCGACAAAAACATCATATTTCGTGTTTTGAGAGCGCTATCTGCAGTTATATGAAGTTTGAAATAAGTCAAAATTACCACATTCTGAGCAGCTTCTAAGTATCTCAAATCACATGAATTTATCTAATACAACATAATACGCATGAATCCGTCCTCAAATGCACTAAATTTTGCGTTTCCCAGCGAGTTATCAGCGATTTTTCTGAGTCTCGTTGAGAAATTTTTGGCTCTGTAAATCTGCTCAAAAGCAAAGATTTTGCTTCAAAAGTGCATTTTATGGCAGAAACTAGCACCAAATACATCATATTTTCGTGTTTTTCAGAGTGCTATTTGCAGTTTTACAAACTTTGGAATAAGTCAAAATCACGCTTTTCCGCGGAGATTTTCACAATCAAGAAGTTCTTATCCCTATTCAGGACCTCATGATATGTATTAATCAGTCGACAAAAACAATCAAATCTTGTGTTTTCAGAGCGCTATCTGCAGTTATATGAAGTTTGAAATAAGTCAAAATTACCACAATTCTGAACAGTTTCAAAGTATCGCAAATCACATAAATCTATCCAATACAACATAATACGCATGAATCCTTCCTCAAAAGCACAAAATTTTGCGTTTTCCAGCGAGTTATCAGCGTTTTTTTTGAGTCTCGTTGAGAAATTTTTGACTCTGTAAATCTGCTCAGAGGGAAGATTTTGCTTCGAAGTGCGTTATATGGCAGAATCTAGCACCAAAGACATCATATTTCGTGTTTTAAGAGTGCTATTTGCAGTTTTACAAACTTTGGAATGAGTCGAAATCACGCTTCTCCGCGCAGATTTTCACAATTAAGAAGTTCATATTCCTATTCAGGACCTCATAATTTGTATGAATCTATCGGAAAAAACATCATATCTCGTGTTTTCAGAGCGCTATCAGCAGTTATATGAAGTTTGAAATAAGTCAAAATCACCACATTCTGAGCAGTTTCAAAGTATAGAAAATCACATAAATCTATCCAATACATTATAATACGCATAAATCCGTCCTCAAATGCACTAAATTGTGCGTTTCCAGCGAGTTATCAGCGTTCTTTCTGAGACTCGTTGAGAAATTTTTGACTCTGTAAATCTGCTCAGAAGCCAAATTTTGCTTTAAAAGAGCGTTATATGGCAGAACCTAGGACCAAAATACATCATATTTCGTGTTTTTAGAGTGCTATTTGCAGTTTTGCAAACTTTGAAATTAGTCGAAATCACGCTTTTCCGAGCAGATTTTCACAATCAAAAAGTCCATATTTTAATTCAGGACCTCATAATATGTATGAATCAATCGACAAAAACATAATAATTCGTGTTTTTCAGAGCACTATCAGCAGTTATATGAAGTTTGAAATAAGTCAAAATTACCACATTCTGAGCAAAATTTTGCGTTTCCAGCGAGTTATCAGCGTTTTTTCTGAGTCTCGTTGAGAACTTTTTGACTCTTTTAATCTGCTCAGAAGCAAGATTTTGCTTCAAAGTGCTTTATATGGCAGAATCTAGCACCAAATACATCATATTATGTGTTTTTAGAGTGCTATTTGCAGTTTTACAAACTTTGGAATAAGTCGAAATCACGCACTTCCGCGCAGATTCTCACAATCAAAAAGTCCATATTCCTTTTTCAGGACCTCATAATATGTATGAATCAATCGACAAAAACATCATATATCGTGTTTTCAAAGCGCTATCTGCAGTTATATGATGTTTGAAATAAGTCAAAATTACCACATTCTGAGCATTTTCAAAGTATCCCAAATTACATAGATATATCCAATACATCATAATACGCATGAATCCGTCCTCAAATGCACAAAATTTTGCGTTTCCAGCGAATTTATCAGCGTTATTTTCTGAGTCTCGTTGAGAAATTTTTGACTCTGTAAATCTGCTCAGAAGGAAGATTCTGCTTCAAAAGTGCGTTATATGGGCAGAATCTAGCACCAAATACATCATATTTCGTGTTTTTATGAGTGCTATTTGCAATTTTACATACTTTGGAATAAGTCGAAATCACGCTTTTTCCCGCAGATTTTCACAATCAAAAGGTTCATATTCCTATTCATGACCTCATAATATGTATGAATCTTTCGACAAAAACATCATATTTCGTGTTTTCAGAGCGCTATCTGCTGTTATATGAAGTTTGAAATAAGTCAAAATTACCACATTCTGAGCAGTTTTAAAGTATCGCAAATCACATAAATCTATCCAATACAACATAATACGCATTGATCCGTCCTCGAATGCACTGAATTTTGCGTTTCAAGCGAGTTATCAGCGTTTTTTCTGAGTCTCGTTGAGAAATTTTTGAATCTGTAAATCTGCTCAGAAAGCAAGATTTTGCTTCAAAAGTGCGTTATAAGGCAGAATCTAGCACCAAATACATCATATCCCGTGTTTTTAGAGTACTATTTGCAGTTTTATAAACTTTGGAATGAATCGAAATCACGCTTTTTCCGCGCAGATTTTCACAATCAAAAAGTTCATATTCCTATTCAGGACCTCATAATATGTATGAATCAATCGACAAAAACATCATATATTGTGTTTTCAGAGCGCTATCTGCAGTTATATGAAGTTTGAAAATAAGTCAAAATTACCACATTTTGAGCAGTTTCAAAGTATCCCAAATCACATAGATTTATCCAATACAACATAATACGCATGAATCCGTCCTCAAATGCACAGAATTTTGCGTTCCCAACGACTTATCAGCGTTTTTTCTGAGTCTTGTTGGGGAATTTTTGACTCTGTAAATCTGCTCAGAAGAAAGATTTTGATTCAAAAATGCGTTATATGGCAGAATCTAGCACCGAATATATCATATTTCATGTTTTTAGAGTGCTATTTGCAGTTTTACAAAGTTTGGAATAAGTCGAAATCACGCTTTTCCGCACAGATTTATACAATCAAAAAGTTCATATTTCTATTCAGGACCTCATAATGTGTATTAATCAATCTCCAAATCATCATATCCCGTGTTTTCAGAGCGCTATCTGCAGTTATATGAAGTTTGAAATAAGTCAAAATTACCACATTCTGAGCAGTTTCAAAGTATCGCAAATCACATAAATCTATCCAATACAACATAATACGTATAAATTCGTCCTCAAATGCAATAAATTTTGCGTTTTCAGCGAGTTATCAGCGTTTTTCCTGAGTATCGTTGAGAAATTTTCGAATCTGTGAATCTGCTCAGAAGCAAGATTTTGCTTCAAAAGTGCGTTATATGGCAGAATCTAGCACCAAATACATCATATTTCGTGTTTTTAGAGTGCTATTCGCAGTTTTACAAACTTTGGAATAAGTCGAAATTACGCTTTTCCGCGCAGATTTTCACAATCAAAAAGTTCATATTTCCATTCATAAGCTCATAATATGTATGAATCAATCGACAAAAACAACAAATTTTGTGTTTTCAGAGCGCTATCTGCAGTTATATGTAGTTTGAAATAAGTCAAAATTACCACATTCTGAGCAGTTTCAAAGTATCGCAAATCACATAAATCTATCCAATACAACATAATACGCATGAATCCGTCCTCAAATGCAGTTAATTTTGCGTTTCCAGCGAGTTATCAGCTTTTTTTCTGAGTCTCGTGGAGGAACTTCCGACTTTGTCAATCTGCTCAGAAGCAAGATTTTGCTTCAAAAGTGCGTTATACGGCAGAATCTAGCACCAAATACATCATATTTCGTGTTTTTAGAGTGCTATTTGCAGTTTTACAAACTTTGGAATAAGTCGAAATCACGCTTCTCCGCGCAAATTTTCACAACCAAAAAAGTCATATTACCATTCAAAAGCTAATAATATGTATGAATCAATCGACAAAAGCAACATATTTCGTGTTTTCAGAGCGCTATCTGCTGTTATATGAAGTTTGAAATAAATCAAAATTACCACATTCTGAGCAGTTTCAAAGTATCGCAAATCACATAAATCTATCCAATACAACATAATACGCATGAATCCGTCCTCAAATGCACAAAATTTTGCGTTTCCAGCAAGTTATCAGCGTTTTTTCTGAGTCTCGTTGAGAAATTTTTGACTCTGTAAATCTGCTTAGAAGCAAGATTTTGCTCTAAGAGTGCGTTATATGGCAGAATCCAGAACCAAATACATCATATTCCGTGTTTTTAGAGTGCTATTCGCAGTTTCACAAACTTTGGAATAAGTCGAAATCACGCTTTTCCGCGCAGATTTTCACAATCAAAAAGTTCATATTTCCATTCAAAAGCACAAAATATGTATGAATCGATCGACAAAAGCATCATATCCCGTGTTTTCAGAGCGCTATCTGCAATTATATGAAGTTTGAAATAAGTCAAAATTACCACATTCTGAGCAGTTTCAAAGTATCGCAAATCACATAAATCTATCCAATACAACATAATACGTATGAATCCGTCCTCAAATGCACAAAATTTAGCGTTTCCAGCGAGTTATCAGCGTTTTTTCTGAGTCTCGTTGAGAAATTTTTGACTCTGTAAATCTGCTCAGAAGCAAGATTCTGCTTCAAAAGTGCGTCATATGACAGAATCTAGCACCAAATACATAATATTTCGTGTTTTTAGAGTGCGATTCGCAGTTTTACAAACTTTGGAATAAGTCGGAATCACGGTTTTCCGCGCAGATTTTCGCAATCAAAAAGTTCTTATTGCTATTCGAGACCCCATAATATGTATGAATCAATCGACAAAAACATCATATTCCGTGTTTCTAGAGTGCTATCTGCAGTTATACGAAGTTTGAAATAAGACAGAATTACCACATTCTGAGCAGTTTCAAAGTATCGCAAATCACATAAATTCATCCAATACAACATAATACGCATGAATCCGTCCTCAAATGCACAAAATTTTGCGATCTTAGCGGTTATCAGCGTTTTTTCTGAGGCTCGTTGAGAAATTTTTGACTCTGTAAATCTGCTCAGCAGCAAGATTCTGCTTCAAAAGTGCGTTATATGGCAGAATCTAGCACCAAATACATCATATTTCGTGTTTTAAGAGTGCTATTTGCAGTTTTACAAACTTTGGAATAAGTCAAAATCACGCTTTTTCCGCGCAGATTTTCACAATCAAAAAGTTCATATTTCTATTCAGGACCTTATAATATGTATGAATCCATCGACAAAAACATCATATTTCGCGTTTTCAGAGCGCTATCTGCAGTCATATGAAGTTTGAAATAAGTCAAAATTACCACATTCTGAGCAAATTCAAAGTATCCCAAATCACATAAATTTATCCAATACAACATTATACGCATGAATCCGTCCTCAAATGCACTAGATTCTGCGTTTCCAGCAAGTTTATCAGCGTTTTTCCTGAGTCTCGTTGAGAAATTTTTGACTCTGTAAATCTGCTTAGAAGCAAGATTTTGCTTAATGAGTGCGTTATATGACAGAATCCAGCACCAAATACATCATATTTTGTGTTTTTAGAGTGCCATTTTGCTGTTTTACAAACTTCAGAATAAGTCGAAATCACGCTTTTCCACGCAGATTTTCACAATCAAAAAGTTCATATTCCTATTCAGGACCTCATAATATGTATGAATCAATCGACAAATATATCATATTTCGTGTTTTCAGAGTGCTATCAGCAGTAATATGAAGTTTGAAATAAGTCAGTATTACCACATTCTGAGCAGTTTCAAATTATCGCAAATCACATAAATCTATCCAATACAACATAATACGCATGAATCCGTCCTCAAATGCACTAGATTTTGCGTTTCCAGCGAGTTATCAGCGTTTTTTCTGAGTCTCGTTGAGAAATTTTTGACTCTGCAAATCTGCTCAGATTCAAGATTTTGCTTCAAAAGTGCGTTAAATGGCAGAATCTAGCACCAAATACATCATATTTCGTGTTTTTGGAGTGCTTTCTGCAGTTTTACAAACTTTGAAATAAGTCGAAATCACACTTTCCCGCCCAGATTTTCACAATCAAAAAGTTCATACTCCAATTCTGGACCTCATGATATGTTTGAATCAATCAACAAAAATATCATATTTCCTGTTCTCAGAGCGCTATCTGCAGTTATATGAAGTTTGGAAAAAGTCAAAATTAACACATTCCGAGCAGTTTCAAAGTATCGCAAATCACATAAATCTATCCAATACAACATAATACGCATGAATCCGTCCCCAAATGCACAAAATTTTGCGTTTCCAGCGAGTTATCAGCGTTTTTTTCTGAGTCTCGTTGAGAAATTTTTGAATCTGTTAATCTGCTCAGAAGCAAGATTTTGCTCCAAAAGTGCTTTATAAGGCAGAATCTAGCACCAAATACATTATATTTCGTGTTTTTAGAGTACTATTTGCAGTTTTATGAACTTTGGAATAAATCTAAATCACGCTTTTCCGCGCAGATTTTCACAATCAAAAAGTTCATATTCCTATTCAGGACCTCATAATATGTATGAATCAATCGACAAAAACATCATATATCGTGTTTTCAGGGCGCTATCTGCAGTTATATGAAGTTTGAAATAAGTCAAAATACCACATTCTGAGCAGTTTCAAAGTATCCCAAATCACATAGATTTATCCAATACAACATAATACGCATGAATCCGTCATCAAATGCACAAAATTCTGCGTTTCCAGCAAGTTATCAGCGTTATTTCTGAGTCTCGTTGAGAAATTTTTATCTCTGTAAATCTGCTCAGAAGCAAGATTTTGCTTTAAAAAGAGCGTTATATGGCAGAACCTAGGACCAAATACATCATATTTCGTGTTTTTAGAGTGCTATTTGCAGTTTCACAAACTTTTGAATGAGTCGGAATCACGCTTTTTCGCGCAGATTTCCACAATCAAAAAGTTCATATTCCTATTCAGGACCTCATAATATGTATGAATCAATCGACAAAAACATCATATCTCCTGTTTTCAGAGCGCTATCTGCAGTTATATGAAGATTGAAATAAGTCGAAATTACCACATTCTGAGCAGTTTCAAAGTATCGCAAATTACATAAATCCATCCAATACAACATAATACGCATGAATCCGTCCTCCAATGCACAAATTTTGCGCTTCCAGCGAGTTATCAGCTTTTTTTCTGGGTCTCGTTGAGAAATTTTTGACTCAGTAAATCTGCTCGGAAGCAAGATTTTGCTTCAAAAGTGCGTTATATGGCAGAATCTAGCACCATATACATCATATTTCGTGTTTTCAGAGTGCTTTTTGCAGTTTTACAAACTCTGAAATAAGTCGGAATCACGCTTTTCCGCGCAGATTCTCACAATCAAAAATTCATATTCCTATTCAGGACCTCATAATATGTATGAATCAATCGACAGAAACATCATATTTCGTGTTTTCAGAGCGCTATCTGCAGTTGGATGAAGTTTAAAATAAGACAAAATTAGCACATTCTGAGCAGTTTCAAAGTATCGCAAATCACATAAATCTATCCAATACAACATAATACGCTTGAATTCGTCCTCAAATGAACAAAATTTTGCGTTTCCAGCGAGTTATCAGCGTTACTTCTGAATCTCGTTAGGACATTTTTGACTCTGTAAATCTGCTCAGAAGGAAGATTTTGCTTCAAAAGTGCGTTATATGCCAGAATCTAGCACCAAATAAATCATATTTCGTAAATTTAGAGTGCTATTTGCAGTTTTACAAACTTTGGAAGTAAGTCGAAATCACGCTATTCCGCGCATATTTTAACAATCAAAAAGTTCATATTCCTATTCAGGACCCCATAATATGTATGAATCAATCGACGGAAACATCATATTTCGTGTTTTCAGAGCGCTATCTGCAGTTATATGAAGTTTGAAATAAGTCAAAATTACCACATTCTGAGCAGATTCAAAGTATCGCAAATCACATAAATCTATCCAATACAACATCATACGCATGAATCAGTCTCCAAATGCACTAAATTTTGCGTTTTCAGCGAGTTATCAGCGTTTTTTTTGAGTCTCGTCGAGTAATTTTTGACTCTGTTAATCTGCTCAGAAGCAAGATTTTGCTTCAAAATTGCGTTATATGGCAGAATCTAGCACCAAATACATCATATTTCGTGTTTTTAGAGTGCTACTTGCAGTTCTACAAACTTTGGAATAAGTCAAAATCACGCTATTCCGCGCGTATTTTTACAATCAGAAAGTTCATATTTCTATTCAAAAGCTCATAATATGTATGAATGAATCGACAAAAACATCATATTTCGTGTTTTCAGAGCGCTATCTGCAGTTATATGAAGTTTGAAATAAGTCAAAATTACCACATTCTGAGCAGTTTCAAAGTATCGCAAACCACATAGATTTATCCAATACAACATAATACGCCTGAATCCGTTCTCAAATGTACTAAATTTTGCGTTTCCAGCGAGTTATCAGCGTTTTTCCTGATTTCGTTGAGAAATTTTTGACTCTGTTAATCTGCTCAGAAGCAAGATTCTGCTTCAAAAGTACGTTATATGGTAGAATCAAGCACCAAATACATCATATCACGTGTTTTCAGAGTGCTATTTGCAGTTCTACAAACTTTGGAATAAGTCGAAATCACGCTCTTCCGAGCGGATTTTCACAATCTAAGAGTTCATATTCCTATTTAGGACCTCATAATATGTATGAATCAAGCGACATAAATATCTTATTTCGTGTTTCCAGAGCGCTATCTGCAGTTATATGAAGTTTGAAATAAGTCAAAATTACCACATTCTGAGCAGTTTCAAAGTATCGCAAATCACATAAATTTATCCAATACAACATAATACGAATGAATCCGTCCTCAAATGCACAAAATTTTGCGTTTTCAGCGAGTTGTCAGCGTTTTTTCTGAGTCTCGTTGAGAATTTTTTGACTCTGTAAATCTGCTCAGAAGGAATATTTTGCTTCAAAGTGCGTTATATGGCAGAATCTAGCAACAAATACATCATATTCCGTGTTTTTAGAGTTCTATTGGCAATTTTACAAACTTTGAAATAAGTCGAAATCACGCTTTTCCGCGCAGATTTTCACAATCAGAAAGTTCATAGTCCTATTCAGGACCTCATTATATGTATGAATCAATCGACGGAAACATCATATTTCGTGTTTTCAGAGCGCTATCTGCAGTTATATGAAGTTTGGATTAAGTCAAAATTACCACATTCAGAGCAGTTTCAAAGTATCGCAAATCACATAAATCTATCCAATACAACATAGTTCGCATGAATCCGTCCTCAAATGCACTAAATTTTGCGTTTCCAGCGAGTTATCAGCGTTTTTTTTCTGAGTCTCGTCGAGTAATTTTTGACACTGTAAATCTGCTCAGAAGCAAGATTTTGCTTCAAAAATGCGTTATATGGATGAATCTAGCACCAAATACATCATATTTCGAGTTTTTAGAGTGCTATTTGCAGTTCTACAAACTTTGGAATGAGTCAAAATCACGCTTTTCCGCGCAGATTTTCACAATCAAAAAGTTCATATTCCTATTGAGGACCTCATAATATGTATGAATCTATCGACAAAAACGTCATATTTCGTGTTCTCAGCGCGCTATCCGCAGTTATATGAAGTTTGAAATAAGTCAAAATTATCACATTCTGAGCAGTTTCAAAGTATCGCAAATCACATAAATCTATCCAATACAACATAACACGCATGAGTCCGTCCTCAAATGCACTAAATTTTGCGTTTCCAGCGAGTTATCAGCGTTTTTCCTGAGTCTCATTGAGAAATTTATGACTCTGTAAATCTGCTCAGAAGCAAGATTCTGCTTTAAGGGTGCGTTATATGGCAGAATCTAGCACCAAATACATCATAGTTCAAGTTTTTAGAGTGCTATTCGCAGTTTTACAAACTTTGGAATAAGTCAAAATCACGCTCTTCCGCGCAGATATTCACAATCAAAAAGCTCATATTCCTATTCAGGACCTCATAATATGTATGAATCCATCGACAAAAACATCATATTTCGTGTTTTCAAAGCGCTATCTGCAGTTACATGAAGTTCAAAATAAGTCAAAATTACCACATTCTGAGCAGTTTCAAAGTATCGCAAATCACATAAATCTATCCAATACAACATATAATACGCATGAATCCGTCCTCAAATGCACAAAATTTTGCGTTTTTTTGCGAGTTATCAGCGTTTTTTCTGAGTCTCGTTGAGAAATTTTTGACTCTGTAAATCTGCTCAGACACAAGATTTTGCTTCAAAGGTGCGTTATATAGCAGAATCTAGCACCAAATACATCATATATCGTGTTTTTGAAGTGCTATTTGCAGTTCTACAAACTTTGGAATAAGTCGAAATCACGCTTTGCCGCGCAGATTTTCACAATCAAAAAGTTCATATTCCTATTCAGGACCTCATAATTAGTATGAATCTATCGACAAAAACATAATATTTCGTGTTTTCAGAGCGCTATCTGCAGTTATATAAAGTTTGAAATAAGTCAAAATTACCACATTCTGGGCACTTTCAAAGTATCGCAAATCACATAAATCCATCCAATACAACATAATACGCATGAAACCGTTCTCAAATGCACTAAATTTTGCGTTGCCAGCAAGTTATCGGCGTTTTTTCCGATTCTCGTTGAGAGATTTTTGACTCTGTAAATATGCTCAGAAGTAAGATTTTGCTTCGAAAGTGCGTTATATGGCAGAATCTAGCACCACATACATCATATTTCGTGTTTTTAGAGTGCTATTCCCAGTTTTAGAAACTTTGGAATAAGTCGAAATCACGCTTTTCCGCGCAGATTTCCACACTCAAGAAGTTCATATTCCTATTCAGGACCTTATAATATGTAACAATCTAACGACAAAAACATCTTATTTCGTGTTTTCAAAGCGCTATCTGCAGTTATATGAAGTTTGGAATAAGTCAGAATTAGCACATTCTGAGCATCTTCAAAGTATCGCAAATCACATAAATCTATCCAATACAACATAATACGCATCAATCTGTCCTCAAATGCACTAAATTTTGCGTTTCCAGCGAGTTATCAGCGTTTTTTCCAAGTCTCGTTGAGAGATTTTTGACTCTGTAAATATGCTCAGAAGTAAGATTTTGCTTCAAAAGTGCGTTATTTGGCAGAATCAAGCACCACAATACATCATATTTCGTGTTTTTAGAGTGCCATTTGCAGTTTTACAAACTCTGGAATAAGTCGGAATCACGCTTTCCCGCGCAGAATTTCACAATCCAAAAACTCATATTTCTATCCAGGACCTCATAATATGTACGAATCTATCGAAAAAACATCATATTTCGTGCTTTCAGAGCGCTATCTGCAGTTATATGAAGTTTGAAATAAGTCAAAATCACCACATTCTGAGCAGTTTCAAAGTATTGTAAATCACATAAATCTATCCAATACAACATGATACGCATGAATCCGTCCTCAAATGCACAAAATTTTGCGTTTTTAGCGAGTTATCAGCGTTTTTTCTGGGTCAAGTTGAGTAATTTTTTACTCTGTAAATCTTCTCAGAAGTAAGATTTTGCTTCAAAAGTGCGTTATATGGCAGAATCTAGTACCAAAATACATTATATTGCGTGTTTTTAGAGTGCCATCTGCAGTTTACAAACTCTGGAATTAGTCGAAATCACGCTTTTCCGCGCAGAGTTTTCACAATCAAAAAGTTCATATTCCTATTCAAGACCTCATGATATGTATGAATCGATTGACACAAACATCATATTTCGTGTTCTCAGAGCGCTATCTGCAGTTATATGAAGTTTGGAATAAGTCAAAATTAGCACATTCTGAGCAGTTTCAAAGTATCGCAAATTACATAAATCTATCCAATACAACACAATACGCATTAATCCGTCCTCAAATGCACTAAATTTTGCTTGTCCAGCGAGTTATTAGCGTTTTTTCTAAGTTTCGTTGAGAAATTTTTGAATCTGTAAATCTGCTCAGAAGCAAAATTCTGCTTTGAAAGTGCGTTATATGGCAGAATCTAACACCAAATACATCATATTTCGTGTTTTTAGAGTGCTATTTGTAGTTTTACAAACTTTGGAATAAGTCGAAATCACGCTTTTCCGCGCGGATTTTCAACGATCAAAAAGTTCATATTCCTATTGAGGACCTCATAATATGTATGAATCTATCGACAAGAACGTCATATTTCGTGTTCCCAGAGCGCTATCCGCAGTTATATGAAGTTTGAAATAAGTCAAAATTATCACATTCTGAGCAGTTTCAAAGTATTGCAAATCACATAAATCTATTCTATACAACATAACACGCATGAATCCGTCCTCAAATGCACTAAATTTTGCGTTTCCAGCGAGTTATCAGCGTTTTTCCTGAGTCTCGTTGAGAAATTTATGACTCTGTAAATCTGCTCAGAAGCAAGATTCTGCTTTAAGAGTGCGTTATATGGCAGAATCTAGCACCAAATACATTATAGTTCAAGCTTTTAGAGTGCTATTCGCAGTTTTACAAACTTTGGAATAAGTCAAAATCACGCTCTTCCGCGCAGATATTCACAATCAAAAAGCTCATATTCCTATTCAGGACCTCATAATATGTATGAATCCATCGACAAAAACATCATATTTCGTGTTTTCAAAGCGCTATCTGCAGTTAAATGAAGTTCGAAATAAGTCAAAATTACCACATTCTGAGCAGTTTCAAAGTATCGCAAATCACATAAATCTATCCAATACAACATAATACGCATGAATCCGTCCTCAAATGCACAAAATTTTGCGTTTTTTGCGAGTTATCAGCGTTTTTTCTGAATCTCGTTGAGAAATTTTTGACTCTGTAAATCTGCTCAGAAACGGGATTTTGCTTTAAAGGTGCGTTATATAGCAGAATCTAGCACCAAATACATCATATTTCGTGTTTTTAGAGTGCTATTTGCAGTTTTACAAACTTTGGAATAAGTCGAAATTACGCTTTTCCGCGCAGATTACCACAATCAAAAAAATCATATTCCTATTCAGGACCTTATAATATGTAAGAATTTCACAATCAAAAAACTCATATTTCTATCCAGGACCTCATGATATGTACGAATCTATCGAAAAAACATCATATTTCGTGCTTTCAGAGCGCTATCTGCAGTTATATGAAGTTTGAAATAAGTCAAAATTACCACATTCTGAGCAGTTTCAAAGTATCGCAAATCACATAAATCTATCCAATACAACATAATACGCATCAATCCGTCCTCAAATGCACAAAATTTAGCGTTTCTAGCGAGCTATCAGCGTTTTTTCTGAGTCTCGTTGAGAAATTTTTAACTCTGTGAATCTGCTCAGAAGGAAGATTTTGCTTCAAAAGTGCGTTATATGGTGGAATCTAGCTCCAAATACATCATATTTCGTGTTTTTAGAGTGCTATTTGCAGTATTACAAACTTTGGAATAAGTCGGAATCACGCTCTTTCGCGCAGATTTTCACAATCTAAAAGTTCATATCCCTATTCAGGACCTCATAATATGTATGAATCTATCAACAAAAACATCATTTTTCGTGTTTTCAGAGCACTATCTGCAGTTATATGAAGTTTGAAATAAGTCAAAATTACCACATTCTGAGCAGTTTCAAAGTATCGCAAATCACATAAATCTATCCATTACAACATAATACGCATGAATCCGTCCTCAAATGCACAAAATTTTGAGTTTCCTGCGAGTTATCAGCGTTTTTTCTGGGTACCGTTGAGAAATTTTTGATTCTGTAAATCTGCTCAGAAGCAAGATCTTGCTCCAAAGGTTCGTTATATGGCGGAATCTAGCACCAAATACATCATATAAAGTGCTATTTGCAGTTTTACAAACTTTGGTAGAGGTCGAAATCATGCTTTTCCGCGCAGATTTTCACAATCAAAAAGTTCATATTCCCATTCAGGACCTCATAATATGTATGAATCTATCGACAAAAACATCATATTTCGTGTTTTCAGAGCGCTATCTGCAGTTATATTTCATTGCAGTTTATTTCATTTGATCTTCTCAGGCGTGCAACTGTGATTTTTGCTCTCAGTTTCTTGTGTCATACGTTGAAGTACTCATCCTGTTTGTTGTTGTATTTTATACTATTCTCTTTGTTATGTGATTTTCTGTGTACTGATACAGTTTTTTGGTGACGGATTCGTACTTGGGGTGAGTTTTTCTTCATTCTTTCATTTTTTTTCTGTATATTTTTCAAGTCTTTGTGAACGGGCCTCTTAGGTGATGTCTTGACAGGCTTAGTAATTTATTTAATTGTATTTGAATTTACTGAGTGTTTCATTTAGACGGTTATACAGGGTGTTGTTTGCTCTTCTTTTAAATTATCTTGTATAATTAATTTCTTTTCAAAATGGAGGAATGTAGCTGCTGTAAAAAGCAATTTGATCTACATGAACTATTATCTTGCTCTATTTGCAAAAAGTTTTTTAATCATGGTTGTGTAGATATTACTGGTCCAGAGGTTCGGAAATTGAATAATTCTAAATCTGGTTTAAAATGGAATTGCTGTTCTTGTCGCTCTTTGGGTAACGACATTGATAGCCTCAAGGCCGTAATAATTTCTCTACAAAATGATATTGCTGAGCTGAAAAATGCTAATAAGACTGTGACTCATAATGAATCCTCTTTATTTATTACGGAAACAGTGATTCAAGAAGTTTCTGAGCGTCAGAAGCGTGAGTCTAATATTATGATTTTCGGTGCTAAGGAGAATAATTCCAAAACCAAGGAACAAAGTTTATCTGATGATTCTTCCCTTATCAATAAATTATACTTAGAACTAGATGTGTCAATTAATATTGTCAAGTTTTCTCGCCTTGGTCGTTTCGATGCCTCAAAAACAAATTCTCGTCCAATCAAAGTTCAGCTTTCTTCTCCGGAAAATGTTATTGATGTATTTAAAAACATCAATAAAATTAAAACTTCCGATACATGGAAAAATATAATTTCATCTAAAGATCATACTATTATGCAGAACAAGTTTTATAAATCTGTTAAAGATGAACTTTTAAATCGTGTCTCAAAAGGTGAAACGAACTTATCAACTAAATATATTAATGGAATTCCCACCGTAGTGAAAAATTCGGAAAACTAATTCAACCCATCAGTCGTCCTACTACTTCAAGCATTTATTATCAAAATACTAGGGGGTTTAAATTGTAAAGGGCATATATTTTATCCTAATTGATGTAGCTTCTCATTCGATATTATTGTCATTACAGAAACCTGGCTTTCTGACGCATTCAATAATGCTGAGTTATTTTCTTCTAGTTATAATGTCCTGCGTTGTGATCGTAACTTTTCAATTACTGGTCGTTCTAAAGGAGGGGGAGTCTTGATTGCTCTTGAAGACCATATTACTTATGATGTGATCGATACATCCCATTCAAAATCCATAGTACCATTAATTGATGTTGTTGCATGCAGATGTCATTTTGATAGACAAAAAGTTGTCGTCTGTGCAGTATACATTCCACCTGATATTCATGTGAATGATTTTGAATTATTCTTGGATACTATTCAGTTAATTCCGATTAATGATAACGTAATATTTTTGGGTGATTTTAATATTCCGTTCTTCAGCAGTGACTCAGTAAATTGTACAAAATCTGCTTCACTTCATAATTTATGTGAATTATTGGATCTAACTCAGTATAATAGTGTGTGCAACAACAATCATAATGTATTGGACCTTGTTTTTTCCAATTTGACTGGGTCTTTTGTGCTTGAAAGAATGAACTTACCACTTGTACCTGAAGATCGTTTCCACCCAGCAATTCAAATTGATTTTAATTTAGTATTCACTTCTAAGCTGCCTAATTTTCCATCTGGCAATAGCTCACTTTATAATTTTCGTAAAGCTAATTTTGAGCAGCTTTACTCTGATCTGAACAACTTGGATTTGTCAGATTTATACCATTCTAATAATGTTAACGTAGCAGTAAATATGCTTTATGATAGGCTATATGAAACATTTGACAGATCTGTTCCAAATTTTCTAATGTGAAAGCGAAATTTCCAATCTGGTTCACATCTAACATTAAGTCTAATATAAGGACAAAAAATTATTACAGAAAGAAATGGAAACTAACTAAGGACTATCGTTATTTTATCGAATTCAAAAGGCTGCGTGCGCTGGTAAAACTTGAAACCAAAGAAGCTTATAATTCCTACTTACAATCAGTCGAAACTAACATTAGTATTAATCCTGCTGAATTATGGAAATATGTAAATATGAAAAAGGACACTACACGAATTCCTGGTAGGCTACATGATGATGATAAATCAGAATATGTAACCCCTTGTCAAATTGTTGATGCTTTTGCAACGCACTTTTCGAACTTATTTTCTAGAAGTTCTAAACTGAATGTCTCCAATACTTTGGGGAACGATTCGTCTTTTTTACTCAGTAAAGTGGTTGAAGAAGACATTCTCTCACTACTGTCTACATTTCAAAATAAAATTACAGCCGGTGAGGATCAGGTACCTGCTTTTCTGTTAAGAGATTGCAAATTCATTTTTGCTCGTCCTTTGTCCTACATAATGAATTTGGCTATCGAAAGTTCTACCTTCCCTGATCGTTGGAAAAGAACTCGTATAACTCCGGTATTTAAGAAAGGTGATAAGTCCAATATTCACAATTATCGCCCCATTTCCATACTTAATAACTTTAGTAAGGTTTTGGAAATGTTAATTTATAATGCGATCTATCCAAATATTCGTTCTCGCATATCTCCAGAACAACATGGTTTTGTAAGGAATCGCTCAACAATAACAAATCCTGCTTGTTTCACTCAATTTATTTCAGAGTCACTTGATAACCGTGGTCAAGTTGATACAATCTACACGGACTTCACTCGTGCTTTTGATTCCATTGATCATGGACTTCTACTTGACAAAATTAGTACTCTCGGTGCTGCTCTTGGACTGGTTGATCTTTTACGTTCTTATCTTTCTAACAGAATTTGCTATGTTTGCTACAACGGTTACTAATCTTTTAATTTTATTGCGACATCTGGAGTTCCACAAGGATCGAATCTTGGTTCCTTGTTATTTATTATATTCATTGATTAACTTATCAAAAGCATTGTATGTCCTGTCTTAGCATACGCAGATGATCTCAAAATCTTTAATTCTATTTCAACTTTAAAAGATGCAGAAAATCTTCAAACAAACCTGTGTACTGTGGCTGACTGGTGTACCAAAAATAAACTTCTACTAAATATTAATAAATGTCATGTCGTCACATTTACTAAAAGAATTAATATTATCGATTATTTTTACTCCATTGGTACCGAAACACTCAATCGCAAATCCTCAGTAAATGACTTAGGTGTCACTTTTTCTTCTGACATGAAATGTACTGAATATGTTAGAAATGTTTGTAAGACTGCTAGTCGAACACTTGGGTTCTTAATAAGAATTACAAAACCATTCCACGACATCTCAGTTCTAAAGACCTTATATTTTGCATATGTTACTAGTAAATTGGAATACGCCGTATTAGTCTGGTATCCTACATACAACTTCCAGGCTTCGGCTCTTGACCGTATCCATAGGAGATTTTCAAAGTACCTGTCCTATAAAATCGATCTTGTGTACCCAGAACGAGGATTAGATCAAAATGTGCTTTGTGCACGACATAATATGCAAGATCTAAGTTACGGAAGGGAATTATCCTGTGCCCGGTTTCTGTGGATGCTAATGAACAACAAAAAAGATTCGCCGTTTCTACTATCTCGCATTCCCATTCACGTTCCGCAGTTCACATCGAGACGCATGAGTACTTTTTACTTGAATTCGCACAATACTGAGATCCTGAGACGTTCTCCAGTCCACATCATGTGCCAGTTTGCTGAAATTCACATCACCGATATTTTTTGTTGACTGCTTTTCAAAAATATCATATAACATGTTTATTTTTATTATTGATGTAACTTTTTTGAATTTAATCCACATATTTATTCGCATTTGCAATATGTTTTTTTTTTTTCTTGTTTTCAATTTTTTCTACTATATTTACCCTGTAATAGGACTTCTGTTGGGTAATAAAGATTATTATTATTATTATTATTATTATTATTATATGAAGCTTGAAATAAGTCTAAATTACCACATTCTGAGCAGTTGCAAAGTATCGCAAGTCACATAAATCTATCCTATACAACATAATACGCATGAATCCGTCCTCAAATGCACTAAATTTTGCGTTTCCAGCGAGTTATCAGCGTTTTTTCTGAGTCTCGTTGAAAAATTTTTGACTCAGTAAATCTGTTCAGAAGCAAGATTTTGCTTCAAAAGTGCGTTATATGGCAGAATCTAGCACCAAATACATCATATTTTGTGTTTTTAGAGTGCTATTTGCAGTTTTACAAACTATGGGATAAGCCGAAATCATGCTTTTCCGCGCAGAATTTCACAATCAAGAAGTCCATATTCCTATTCAGGACCTCATGATATGTATAAATCTATCAACAAAAACACCATATCTCGTGTTTTCAGAGCGCTATCTGCAGTTATATGAAGCTTGAAATAAGTCTGAATTACCACATTCTGAGCAGTTGCAAAGTATCGCAAGTCACATAAATCTATCCTATACAACATAATACGCATGAATCCGTCCTCAAATGCACTAAATTTTGCGTTTCCAGCGAGTTATCAGCGTTTTTTCTGAGTCTCGTTGAAAAATTTTTGCCTCTGTAAATCTGTTCAGAAGCAAGATTTTGCTCCAAAAGTGCGTTATATGGCAGAATCCAGCACCAAATACATCATATTTTGTGTTTTTAGAGTGCTATTTGCAGTTTTACAAACTATGGGATAAGCCAAAATCACGCTTTTCCGCGCAGATTTTTACAATCAAAAAGTTCATATTCCTATTCAAGACCTCATAATATGTATGAATCTATCGACAAATACATCATATTTCGTGTTTTCAGAACGCTATCTGCATTTATATGAAGTTTTGAAATAAGTCAAAATTACCACATTTTGAGCAGTTTCAAAGTATTGCAAATCACATAAATCTATCCAACACAACATGATACGCATGAATCCGTCCTCAAATGCACTGAATTTTGCGTTTTTAGCAAGTTATTAGCGTTTTTTCTGAGTCTCGTTAAAAATTTTTGACTCTGTAAATCTGTTCAGAAGCAAGATTTTGCTTCAAAAGTGCGTTATATGGCAGAATCTAGCACCAAAAACATCATATTTTGTGTTTTCAGAGTGCTATTCGCAGTTTTACAAACTATGGGATAAGTCGAAATCACGCTTTTCCGCGCAAAATTTCACAATCAAAAAGTCCATATTCCTATTCAGAACCTCATAATATGTATGAATCTATCGACAAAAACATCACATTTTGTGTTTTCAGAGTGCTATCTGCAGTTATATGAAGTTTTAAATAAATCAGAACTACCACATTCTGAGCAGTTTCAAAGTATCGCAAATCACATGAATCTATCCGATACAACATAGTACGCATGGATCCGTCCTAAAATGCACAAAATTTTGCGTTTCCAGCCAGTTATCAGCGTTTTTTCTGAGTCTTGTTGAGAAATTTTTGACTCTGTAAATCTGCTCAGAAGCAAGATTTTGCTTCAAAGGTGCGTTATATAGCGGAATCTAGTACCAAATACATCATATATCAAGTTTTTAAAGTGCTATTTGCAGTTTTACAAACTTTGGATAAAGTCGAAATCACGCTTTTCCGCGCAGATTTTCACAATCAAAAAGTTCATATTCCCATTCAGGACCTCATAATATGTATGAATCTATCGACAAGAACATCATATTTCGTGTTTTCAGAGCGCTATCTGCAGTTATATGAAGTTTGAAATAAGTCAAAATTACCACATTCTGAGCAGTTTCAAAGTATCGCAAATCACATAAATCTATCCAATACAACATGATACGGATGAATCCGTTCTCAAATGCACTAATTTTTGCGTTGCCAGCGAGTTATCAGCGTTTTTTCTGGGTCTCGTTGGAAAATTTTTGACCCTCTAAAACTGCTCAGAAGCAAGATTTTGCTTCAAAACTGCGTTATATGGCAGAAACTAGCACAAAATACATCATATTTCGTGTTTTTTGAGTGCCATTTCCAGTTTTACAAACTTTGGAGTAAGTCGTTATCACGCTCTTCCGCACAGATTTTCACAATCAAAAAGTTCATATTTCTTTTAGGACCTCATAATGTGTATGGATCTATCGACTAAAACATCATATTTTGTGTTTTCAGAGCGCTATCTGCAGTTATATGAAGTTTGAAGTAAGTCAAAATTACCACATTCTGGGCAGTTTCAAAGTATCGCAAATCACATAAATCTATCCAATACAACATAATACGCATAAATCCGTTCTCAAATGCATCAAGTTTCGCGTTGCCAGCGAGTTATCGGCGTTTTTTTTGAGTCTCGTTGAAAAATTTTTGACTCTGTAAAACTGCTCAGAAGCAAGATTTTGCTTCAAAAGTGCGTTATATGGCAGAGTCTAGCACAAAATACATCATATTTCGTGTTTTTAGAGTGCTATTTGCAGTTTTACAAACTTTGGAATAAGTCGAAATCACGCTTTTCCGCGCAGATTTGACCAATCAAAAAGTTCATATCCCTATTCAAGACCTCATGATATGTGTGAATCTATCGACAAATACATCATATTTTGTGTTCTCGGAGCGCTATCTGCAGTTATATGAAGTTTGAAATAAGTCAAAATTACCACATTCTGAGCAGTTTCAAAGTATCGCAAATCACATGAATCTATCCAATACAACATAATACGCTTAAATCCGTCCTCAAATGCACACAATTTTGCGTTTCCAGCGAGTTATCAGCGTTTTTCCTGAGTCTCGTTGAGGAATTTTTGTCTCTGTAAATCTGCTCAGAAGCAAGATTTTGCTTCAAAGGTGCGTTATATGGCGGAATCTAGCACCAAATACATTATATATCGTGTTTTTAAAGTGCTATTTGCAGTTTTACAAACTTTGGAATAAGTCGAAATCACGCTTTTCCGCGCAGATTTTCACAATCAAAAAGTTCATATTCCCATTCAGGACCTCATAATATGTATGAATCTATCGACAAAAACATCATATTTCGTGTTTTCAGATCACTATCTGCATTTATATAAAGTTTTGAAATAAGTCAAAATTACCACATTCTGAGCAGTTTCAAAGTATCGCAAATCACATATATTTTTCCAATACAACATAATACGCAGGAATCTGTCCTCAAATGCACAAAATTGTGCGTTTCCAGCGAGTTATCAGCGTTTTTTCTGAGCCTCGTTGAGGAATTTTTTACTCTGAAAATCTGCTCAGAAGGAAGATTTTGCTTCAAAAGTGCGTTATATGGCAGAATCTAGCACCAAATACATTATATTTCGTGTTTTAAGAGTGCTATTTGCAGTTTTACAAACTTTGGAATAAGTCGAGATCACGCTTTTCCGCACAAATTTTCACAATCAAAAAATCCATTTTTCTATTCAGGACCTCATAATATGTATGAATCTATCGGCATAAACATCATATTTCGTGTTTTCAGAGCGCTATCTGCAGTTATATGAAGTTTGAAATAAGTCAAAACTACCACATTCTGAGCAGTTTCAAAGTATTGCATATCATATAAGTTCATCCAATACAACATTATACGCATGAATCCGTCCTCAAATGCACAAAATTTGGCGTTTCCAGCGAGTTATCAGCGTCTTTTCTGAGTCTTGTTGAGAAATTTTTGACTCTGTAAATCTGCCCAGAAGCAAGATTTGGCTTTAAAAGTGCGTTATATGGCAGAATCTAGCACAAAATACATCATATTTCGTGTTTTTAGAGTGCTATTCGCAGTTTCACAGACTTTGGAATAAGTCGAAATCACGCTTTTCCGCACAGATTTTTACAATCAAATATTTCATATTCCTATTCAAGACCTCATGATATGTATGAATCTATCGACAAATACATCATATTTTGTGTTCTCGGAGCGCTATCTGCAGTTATATGAAGTTTGAAATAAGTCAAAATTACCACATTCTGATCAGTTTCAAAGTATCGCAAATCACATGAATCTATCCAATACAACATAATACGCATGAATCCGTCCTCAAATGCACAAAATTTTGCGTCTCCAGCGAGTTATCAGCGTTTTTCCTGAGTCTCGTTGAGGAATTTTTGACTCTGTAAATCTGCTCAGAAGCAAGATTTTGCTTCAAAGGTGTGTTATATGGCAGAGTCTAGCACCAAATACATCATATTTTGTGTTTTTAGAGTGCTATTTGCAGTTTTACAAACTTTGGAATAATTCGAAATCACGCTTTTCCGCGCAAATTTTCACAATCAAAAACTTCATATTCCTATTCATCATCATCATCATCATCATAGCGTTATAACCCTAATAGAGTTTTAGCTTCTTCTAGCATCCGTCTCCACCTGTTTCTTTCTCGGGCAAGCGTTCTCCAGTTTCTAGCGTTGTTCTTCTTCAAATCATCTGTGACATTATATAGCCACCTTAACTTTGGCCTTCCTTCAGGTCTCGTACCACATGGTTGTTGATTGAAAATTTTGCGAGGTATCCTGTCCTCTTCCATTCTTTGTAGGTGGCCTAGCCATCTCAGTCTGCCAATTTTTATTGATGTTACTATATTTGGCTCAGCGTATAGTTCTTGGAGTTTTATATTTGTGCGTATACGATAGATTTCTCCCTCCCTTATTGGGCCAAATATTTTCCTTAGGATTTTCCTTCCAAATAATTGCAGTTTATTTTCAGTTACTTGTGTCATAACCCAAGCCTCTGATCCGTATGTTACTACTGATTCAATTATGGTGCGGTACAGCTTTGGTTTTGTATTGATACTTATTTTCTTACTTTTAAGTATGTTCATGTATGCATAATAGCATTTATTTCCTAAAATAAGTCTTCTCTCAATTTCAGTAGGAATATCATTGTTACTAGTTAAGACAGTTCCAAGATAGGTGAATTGTTGTGTTATTTCAGAGCTAAACTGCTCTACCGTAATTTGGTCACGGTACTGCTCCTGTCTTGATACTACGATACCCTTCGTTTTTCTTTCGTTTATCAGTAGTCTCACTTTACTAGCTGCCATGTGTAGCGTTTGGCATGTATTTTGTATTGTCTGCATATACCTGCTTGGAATTATGACATCGTCAGCGTAGGCTAAAATTTGGTACTCATGCGTGAACACATTGCTATTCAATCTGAGCTTAGACTCCCGTAGTACTTTTTCTAGAACGAGGTTAAACAAGAAGGGTGCGAGTGCATCTCCTTGCTTAAGTCCTTTGGTAGTGCGAAATTTGGTTGAGGTTTCAGAGAATATCCGAACACTGCACTGAGTTTCTTGCATGGTGGCTTTACAGAGATTTATTAATTTAACTAGGAAGTCGAAAGAAGACATTGTTTCCCATATCTGACTTCTATTTATGGAATCATAGGCGGTCTTAAAATCTATGAATAAATGATATGTTGTTATATTGTATTCTCATCCTTTCTCAAGTATTTGTCTTACTGTGAATACATGGTCTACCGTTGATCTATCTCTTCTGAATCCCGCTTGGTACTCGCCGATTATGTTCTTAGATTCGGAAAATTCCTGAAGTCTATTATAAAGAATATGCGTGAGAACTTTGTAAGCAGTACTTAGCAGACTTATTCCTTTATAATTGTTACAGTCTGTTATGTCTCCCTTCTTATGGACTGGTATTAGAGCTGCTGTATTCCATTCCTCCGGTATACTTTCCGAGTTCCAAATGCTATCAATTATGCGGTGCATTGATCCGGCTAATGCATCACCTCCGGCTTTGAGAAGTTCGGCTGGAATATCGTCTACACCTGGAGATTTATTATTTTTTAGTTTTAATATGGCTTGCTTAACTTCTTCTATTTGCGGTGACTCGCTAAGAGTTGGATCGCTCTGATCTCATGCATCATTTTGCGGGATATTAACTTCGGTGTTACTGATTGTTTCTACATTATCGTTGTTCAGCAACTCGCTGAAATGCTCAGCATATCTATCCGGAATTCCTCTTCCTGTTACCAGCTCCCCAGCCTTGTCTCTTATTATTGTTGACTTTTGTTTAAAGGATTGCTTCGTCGTATTAATGTTCTTGTAGAAGAGTTTGACTTTCTTCATTTCTCTTGCTTCTTTGATTTCGTCTAATTGATTAGCTATGAAGGCTCGCTTACTCCTTCTGCATACCCTGTATGCTTCCAATCTCTTTTCTTTATATATCTCCTGGTTAAGCCGTATTCTTCTTTGGGTCATCTCCTCCCATGCTTTGTTCTTTTCGTTCACCGCAGTTCTGCACTGATCGTTTACCACTCCTTATTGATTGATTTTGTCTTCTCACCAATAACAGTTTCTGCCGTTTTGTTTATCGCAGTTTTAAATGAATCCCAAAGCTCATTCAGGTCATCATGCATCACGCCTTCTGTTTTTTGATTCTCTGTTTCAATAGCCTGATGTAGTTCTTGTTCGAAATTAGCTTTTGTTATAGGGTTTTCCAATTTTTCCAGGTCCCATCTTTTTCTCGTTTGAGATTTTAAATCTTTCGTGACGGTTATTTTCTGTATTAAGCTTATTCTCACTAGGAAGTGATCCGAATCTATATTCGGACCACGCATTGTTCGGACTTACTTATGCTAGATGCGTGCTTTGCAGTTGTTATTACGTGGTCGATTTGGTTAATTGTTGTCCCGTCGGGCGAGACCCACGTGCCCTTGTATATGTTTTTCCTTGAAAAGTATGTGCTACTGAAAACAAGATTACCTGCTGCTGCGAAGGATATTGATCTAAGCCTGTTGTCGTTACTTCTGTGATGGAGACTGCAACTTCCGATGGTTGGTTTGAAATTGTCTTCTTGTCCAATTTTCGCATTCAGGTCTCCTAAGATAATTTTCATATCGTGTCTGAGGATTTTTTCGACAATTTGTTCGAGTTGTCCGTAGAAAGAATCTTTAATCCCTGCTTCTGCATCTTCAATTGGAGCGTGTACGTTTATAAAGGTTGTGTTGAAAAATTGTCCTCTACATCTCAGCAAACTTATTCTCTCGTTGATGGGCTGGAAGTCTATTATATGGTCGCGCATCTTCTTATTGACTAGGAACCCTGTTCCTAGATTACCTTCTCTAGTACATGCACTGTAGAGAAATGTGTGAGTTCTTTGCTCTATCAATCCGCTGTTGGGCCATCTTGTCTCTTGGGTGGCTAATATATCAAAAGAGTATTTTTTGGCGCATTCTTTCAATTCGTTTAGGACGCCAGCTCTAAGGAGCGTCCTAACATTTCACGTTGCCACTTTTATTTCGTTTTTCCGTTTTCGTTTCTTTTGTCGTAGCCTTTGAATCTGTCCAGGTTTCCGAGTTCCATAACAATAATAATTTTTACATGAACAGGATGTTAGCCTAAGGCAAAACCCCCAACCAGGAGGAACAGGTAATTTTTAGTCGGGGTTTTCTTCCTCTAGCCTTCAATGATCCAACATTTACGTGCAAGGCAGCACGGATTTAGGTTTGTGGTTGACTCCCCTAGACGGATAGCTCTCACTGCAGCTAACGAGCCTCATCTGCCCGGCCTGTTGGTCCGCGGGAGGTATTTAATTTCCCTCCTACCACCCACATCTGGGAGGCATTCCCCTATCCGCCACCTGGGGACGCGCCCTCTAAGACTAACAGGCTCCCTTGAGGGCATATCCATATTCAGGACCTCATAATATGTATGAATCTATCGACAAAAACATCATAATTCGTGTTTTCAGAGCGCCATCTGCAGTTATATTGAGTTTAAATTAAGTCAGAATTACCACATTCTGAGCAGTTTCAAAGTATCGCAAATCACATAAGTTCATCCAATACAACATAATACGCATGAATCCGTCCTCAAATGCACAAAATTTTGCGTTTCCAGCGAGTTATCAGTGTTTTTTCTGAGTCACGTTAAGAAATTTTTGACTCTGTAAATCTGAGCAGAAGGATGATTTTGCTTCAAAAGTGCGTTATATGGCATAATCTAGCACCAAATACATCATATTTCGTGTTTTTAGAGTGCTATTTGCAGTTTTACAAACTTTGGAATAAGTCGAAATCACGCTTTTCCGCGCAGATATTCACAATCAAGAAGTTCATATTCCTATTCAGACCTCATGATATGTATGAATCAATCGACAAAAACATCATATTTCGTGTTTTCAGAGCGCTATCTGCAGTTATATGAAGTTTAAAGTAAGTCGGAAATTGCACATTTTGAGCATCTTCAAAGTATCGCAAATCACATGAATCTATCCAATACAACATAATGCGCATGAACCCGTCCTCAAATGCACAAAATTTTGCGTTTCCAGCAAGTTATCAGCGTTTTTTCTGAGTCTTGTTGAGAAATTTTTGACTTTGTAAATCTGCTCAGAAGTAAGATTTTGCTTCAAAATTGCGTTCTATGGCAGAATCTAGCACCAAATACATCATATTTCGTGTTTTTAAAGTGCTACTTGCAGTTTTACAAACTTTGGAATAAGTCAAAATCACGCTTTTCCGCGCAGATTTTCACAGTCAAAAACTCAATATTTCTATTCAGGACCTCATAATATGTATGAATCAATCAACAAAAACATCATATTCTGTGTTTTCAGAGCGCTATCTGCAGTTATATGAGGTTTGAAATAAGTCAAGATTACCACATTCTGAGCAGTTTCAAAGTATAGCAAATCACATAAATCTATCCAATACAACATAATACGCATAAAACCGTCCTCAAATGCACGAAGTTTTGCGTTTCCAGCGAGTTATCAGCGTTTTTTCTGAGTCTCGTTGAGAAATTTTTGACTCTGTAAATCTGCTCAGAAGCAAGGCTCTGCTTCAAAAGTGCGTTATATAGCAGAATCTAGCACCAAATACATCATATTTTGTGTTTTTAGAGTGCTATTTGCAGTTTTACAAACTATGGAATAAGTCGAAATCACGCTTTTCCGCGCAGAATTTTACAATCAAAAAGTTCATATTCCTATTCAAGACCTTATGATATGTATAAATCAATCGACAAAAACATCATATTTCGTGTTTTCAGAGCGCTATCTGCAGTTATATGAAGTTTGAAATAAGTCAAAATTACCACATTCTAAGCAGTTTCAAAGTATCGCAAATCACATAAATTTATCCAATACAACATAATACGCATGAATCCGTCCTCAAATGCACAAAAATCTGCGTTTCCAGCGAGTTATCAGCGTTTTTTCCGAGTCTCGTTGAGAAATTTTTTGCTCAGTAAATCTGCTCAGAAGCAAGATTTTGCTTCAAAAGTGCGTTATATGGCAGAATCTAGCACCAAATACATCATATTTCGTGTTTTTAGAGTGCTATTGGCAGTTTTTCAAACTTTGGAATAAGTCAAAATCATGCTTTTCCGCGCAGATTTTCACAATCATGAAGTTCATATTCCTTTTCAGGACCTCATAATATGTATAAGTCTATCGACAAAAACTTCATATTCCGTGTTTTCAGAGCGCTATCTGCAGTTATATGGAGTTTGAAATAAGTCAAAATTACCACATTCTGAGCAGTTTCAAAGTATCGCAAATCACATAAATCTATCCAATACAACAAATTACGCATTAATCCGTCCTCAAATGCACTGAATTCTGCGTTTCCAGCGAGTTATCAGCGTTTTTTTCTGAGTCTTGTTGAGAGATTTTTGACTCTGTAAATCTGCTCAGAAGTAAGATTTTGCTTCAAAAGTGCGTTATATGGCAGAATCTAGCACCAAATTCATCTTATTCCGTGTTTTTAGAGTGCCATTCGCAGTTCTACAAACTTTGGAATAAGTCGAAATCACGCTGTTCCGCGCAGATTATCACAATCAAAAAGTTCATATTCCTATTCAGGACCTTATAATATGTATGAATCTATCGACAAAAACATCATATTTTGTGTTTTTAGAGCGCTATCTGCAGTTATATGAAGTTTGAAATAAGTCACAATTACCACATTCTGAGCAGTTTCAAAGTATCGCAAATCACATAAGTTTATCCAATACAGCATAATACGCATGAATCCGTCCTCAAATGCACAAAATTTTGCGTTTCCAGCGAGTTATCAGCGTATTTTCTGAGTCTCGTTGAGAGATTTTTGACTCTGTGAATCTGCTCAGAAGTAAGATTTTGCTTCAGAAGTGCGTTATATGGCAGAATCTAGCACCAAATACATCATATTTCGTGTTTTGGAAGTGCTATTAGCAGTTTTACAAACTTTGGGAATAAGTTGAAATCACGCTTTTCCGCGCAGATTTTTACAATCAAGAAGTCCATATTCCTATTCAGGACCTCCTAATATGTATGAATCCATCGACAAAAACATCATATTTCGTGTTTTCAGAGCGCTATCTGCAGTTATATGAAGTTTGTAATAAGTCAGAATTTAGCACATTCTGAGCATCTTCAAAGTACCGCAAATCACATAAATCTATCCAATACAACATAATACGCATAAATCCGTCCTCAAATGCACAAAACTTTGCGTTTCTAGCGAGTAATCAGCGTATTACTGAGTCTCGTTGAGAAGTTTTCGACTCTGTTAATCTGCTCAGAAGCAAGATTTTGCTCCAAAAGCGCGTTATATGGCAGAATCTAGCACCAAATACATCATATTTCGTGTTTTTAGAGTGCCATTTGCAGTTTTACAAACTCTGGAATAAGTCGAAATCACGCCTTCCCGCGCAGAATTTCACAATCAAAAAGTTCATATTCCTATTCAGGATCTCATGATATGTATGAATCTGTCGAAAAAACATCATATTTCGTGTTTTCAGAGCGCTATCTGCAGTTATATGAAGTTTGAAATAGGTCAGAATTACCACATTCTGAGCAGTTTCAAAGTATCGCAAATCACATAAATCTATCCAATATAACATAATACGCATGAACCCGTCCTCAAATGCACTAAATCTTGCGTTCCCAGCGAGTTATTTGCGTTTTTTTCTGAGTCTCGTTGAGAAATTTTTGACTCTGTAAATCGGCTTAGAAGTGAGAATTTGCTCCAAAAGTGCGTTATATGGCAGAACCTAGCACCAAATACATCATATTTAGTGTTTTTAGAGTGCTATTTGCAGTTTTACAATTTTTGGAATAAGTCGAAATCACGCTTTGCCGCGCAGATTTTCACAATCAAAAAGTTCATATTCTTATTCTGGACCTCATAATATGTATGAATCTATCGACAAAAACATCATATTTCGTGTTTTCAGTGCGCTATCTGCAGTTATATGAAGTTTGAAATAAGTTAAAATTACCTCATTCTGAGCAGTTTCAAAGTATCGCAAATCACATTAATCTATCCAATACAACATGATACGCATGAATCCGTTTTCCAATGCACTAAATTTTGCGTTTCCAGCGAGTTATCAGCGTTTTCTCTGGGTCTCGTTGAAAATTTTTTGCCTCTGCAAATCTGCTCAGAAGCAAGATTTTGCTTCAAAAGTGCGTTATATGGCAGAATCTAGCACCAAATACATCATATTTCGTGTTTTTAGAGTGCCATTTGCAGTTTCACAAACTTTGGAATGAGTCGAAATCACGCTTTTCCGCGCAGATTTTCACAATCAAAAAGTTCATATTCCTATTCAGGACCTCATAATATGTATGAATCGATCGACAAAAACATCATATTTCGTGTTTTCAAAGCGCTATCTGCAGTTATATGGAGTTTGAAATAAGTCAAAATTACCACATTCTGAGCAGTTTTCAAAGTATCGCAAACCACATAAATCCATCCAGTACAACATAATACGCATGAATCCGTCCTCAAATGCACAAATTTTGCGTTTCCAGCGAGCTATCAGCGTTTCTTCTGAGTCTCGTTGAGTAATTTTTGACTCTGCAAATCTGCTCAGAAGCAAGATTTTGCTTCAAAAGTGCGTTGTATGGCAGAAACTACCACCAAATACATCATATTTCGTGATTTTAGACTGCTATTTGCAGTTTTACAAACATTGGAATGAGTCGAAATCATGATTTTCCGCGCGGATCTTCACAATCAAAAAGTTCATATTCCTATTCAGGACCTCATAATATGTATGAATAAATCGACAAAAACATCATATTTCGTGTTTTTGGAGCGCTATCTGCAGTTATATGAAGTTTGTAATAAGTCAAATTTACCACATTCTGAGCAGTTCCAAAGTATCGCAAATCTCATAAATCTATCCAATACAACATAATACGCATGGATCCGTCCTCAAATGCACTAAATTTGGCGTTTCCAGCGAGTCATCAGCGTTTTTTCTGAGTCTCGTTGAGAAATTCTTGACTCTTTAAATCTGCTCGGAAGGGAGATTTTGCTTCAAAAGTGCGTTATATGGCAGAATCTAGCACCAAATACAACATATTTCGTGTTTTAGAGTGCTTTTTGCAGTTTTACAAACATTGGAATGAGTCGAAATACGCTTTTCCGCGCAGATTTTCACAATCAAAAAGTTCATATTCCTATTCAGGACCTCATAATATGTATGAATCAATCGACAAAAACATCATATATCGTGTTTTCAGAGCGTTATCTGCAGTTATATGAAGTTTGAAATAAGTCAAAATTACCACATTCTGAGCAGTTCAAGAGTATCGCAAGTCACATAAATCTATCCAATACAACATAATACGCATGAATCCGTCCTCAAATGCACAAAATTTTGCGTTTCCAGCAAGTTTTAACAGCGTTTCTTCTGAGTCTCGTTGAGAAATTTTTGACACTGTAAATCAGCTCAGAAGCAAGATTTTGCTTCAAAAGTGCGTTTTATGGCAGAATCTAGCACCAAATACATCATATTTCGTGTTTTAAGAGTGCTATTTGCAGTTTTACAAACTTTTGAATAAGTCGAAATCACGCTTTTCCGCCCAGATTTTCACAATCAAAAAGTTCATATTCCTATCCAGGACCTCATAATATCTATTAATCCATCGACAAAAATATCATATTCCTTGTTTTCGGAGCGCTATCTTGCAGTTATATGAAGTTCGAAATAAATCGAAATTACCACATCCTGAGCAGTTTCAATGTATCGCAAATCACATGAATCTATCCAATACAACATAATACGTATCAATCCGTCCTCGAATGCACTAAATTTTGCGTTTCCAGCGAGTAATCGGCATTTTTTCTGAGTCTCGTTGAGAAATTTTTGACTCTTTAAATCTGCTAAGAAGGAAGATTTTGCTTCAAAAGTGCGTTATATGGCAGAATCTAGCACCAAATAAATCATATTTTGTGTTTTTTAGTGCTATTTGCAGTTTTATAGACTTTGGAAAAAGTCGAAATCACGCTTTTCCGCGCAGATTTTCACAATTAAAAAGTTCATATTCCTATTCAGGACCTCATAATATGTATGAATCCATCGACAAAAACATCATATTTCGTATTTTCAGAGCGCTATCTGCAGTTATATGAAGTTTGAAATAAGTCAAAATTAGCACATTCTGAGCAGTTTCAAAGTATCGTAAATAACATAAATCTATCCAATACAACATAATACGCATGAATCCGTCCTCATATGCACTGAATTCCGCGTTTCCAGCGGGTTATCAGCGTTTTTTCTGAGTCTTGTTTAGAAATTTTTGACTCTTTAAATCTGCTCAGAAGGAAGATTTTGCTTCAAAAGTGCGTTATATGGCAGAATCTAGCACCAAATACATCATATTTCGTGTTTTTAGAGTGCTATTTGCAGTTTTACAAACACTGGAATAAGTCGGAATCACGCTTTTCCGCGCAGCTCTTCACAATCAAAAAGTTCATATTCCTATTCAGGATCTCATAATATGTATGAATCAATCGACAAAAACATCATATTTCGTGTTTTTGGAGCGCTATCTGCAGTTATATGAAGTTTGAAATAAGTCAAAATTACCACATTCTGAGCAGTTCCAAAGTATCGCAAATCTCATAAATCCATCCAATACAACATGATACGCATAAATCCGTCCTCGAATGCACTAAATTTTGCGTTTCCAGCCAGTTACAGCGTTTTTCTAAGTCTCGTTCAGGAATTTTTGACTCTGTAAATCTGCTCAG
The DNA here is from genome assembly GCA_963989225.1 of Dromius quadrimaculatus. NCBI lineage: Eukaryota > Metazoa > Arthropoda > Insecta > Coleoptera > Carabidae > Dromius > Dromius quadrimaculatus. Next base: position 149,106 of record CAXDIG010000160.1, read on the forward strand.
AAGCAATATTTTGCTTCAAAGATGCGTTATATGGCAGAATCTAGCACCAAATACATCATATTTCGTGTTTTTAGAGTGCTCTTTGCAGTTTCACAAACTTTGGAATAAGTCAAAATCACGCTTTTCCGCGCAGATTTTCACAATCAAAAAGTTCATATTCCTATTCAGGACCTCATAATATGTATGGATCTATCGACAAAAACATCATATTTCGTGTTTTCAGAGCGCTATTTGCAGTTATATGAAGTTTGAAATAGGTCAAAATTACCACATTCTGAGCAGTTTCAAAGTATCGCAAATCACATAAATCTATCCGATACAACATGATACGCATGAATCCGTCCTCAAATGCACAAAATTTTGCGTCTACAGCGAGTTATCAGCGTTTTTTCTGAGTCTGGTTGAAAAATTTTTGCCTCTGTAAATCTGCTCAGAAGTAAGGTTTTGCTTCAAGAGTGCGTTACATGGCAGAATCTAGCACCAAATACATCATATTTTGTGTTTTGAGTGCTATATGCAGTTTTACAAACTCTGGAATAAGTCGAAATCACGATTTTCAGCGCAGATTTTCACTATCCAAATGTTCATATTCCTATCCAGGACCTTATAATATGTATGAATCTATCGACAAAAACATCATATTCCGTGTTTTTAGAGCGCTATCAGCAGTTATATGAAGTTAGAAAAAAGTCGAAATTACCACATTCTGAGCAGTTTTAAAGTATCGCAAATCACATAAATCTATCCAATACAACATTATACGGATGAATCTATCCTCAAATGCACTGAATTTTGCGTTTCCAGCAAGTTATTAGCGTTTTTCTGAGTCTCGTTGAGAAATTTTTGACTCTGTAAATCTGCTCAGAAGCAAGATTTTGCTTCAAAAGTGCGTTATATGGCAGAATCTAGCACCAAATACATCATATCTCGTGATTTTAGAGTGCTATTTGCAGTTTTACAAACTCTGGAATAAGTTGAAATCACGCTTTTCCGAGCAGATTTTCACGATCAAAAAGTTCATACTCCTATCCAGGACCTCAAAATATGTATGAATATATCGACAAAAACATCATATTTCGTGTTTTCAGAGCGCTATCTGCAGTTAAATGAAGTTTGAAATAAGTCAAAATTACCACATTCTGAGCAGTTTCAAATTATCGCAAATAACATAAATCTATCTAATACAACATAATACGCATGAATCCGTCCTCAAATGCACTAATTTGCGTTTCCAGCGAGTTATCAGCGTTTTTCTGAGTCTCGTCGAGAAATCTTTGACTTTGTAAATCTGCTCAGAAGCAAGATTTTGCTTCAAAAGTGCGTTATATGGCAGAATCTAGCACCAAATACATAATATTTCGTGTTTTTAGAGTGCTCTTTGCAGTTTTACAAACTTTGGAATTGGTCAAAATCACGCTTTTCCGCGCAGATTTTCACAATCAAAAAGTTCTTATTCCTATTCAGGACCTCACGATATGTATGAATCTATCGACAAAAACATCATATTTCGTGTTTTTAGAGCGCTATCTGCAGTTATATGAAGTTTGAAATAAGTTAAAATTACCTCATTCTGAGCAGTTCCAAAGTATCGCATATCACATAAATCTATCCAATACAACATAATACGCAAGAATCCGTCCTCAAATGCACTAAATTTTGCGTTTCCAAGTTATCAGCGTTTTTTCTGAGTCTCGTTGAGAAATTTTTGACTCTGTAACTCTGCTCAGAAGCAAGATTTTGCTCCAAAAGTGCGTTATATGGCAAAATCCAGCACCAAATACATCATATTTTGTGTTTTTAGAGTGCTATTTGTAGTTTTACAAACTTTGGAATGAGTCGATATCACGCTTTTCAGCGCAGATTTCCACAATCAAAAAGTAAATTTTCCTATTTAGGACTCATAGTATGTATGAATCGATCGACAAACACATCATATTTCGTGTTCTCAGAGCGCTATCTGCAGTTATATGAAGTTTGAAATAAGTCAAAATTACCACATTCTGAGCAGTTTCAAAGTATCGCAAATCACATAAATCTATCCAATACAGCATAATACGCATGAATCCGTCCTAAAATGCATAGGATTCTGCATTCCCAGCGAGTTATCAGCGTTATTTCTGAGTCTTGTTGAGAAATTTATGACTGTAAATCTGCTCAGAAGGAACATTTTGCTTCAAAAGTGCGTTATAATGCAGAATTTAGCACCAAATACATCATATTAGTGTTTTTAGAGTCCTATTTGCAGCTTTACAAACTTTGAAATAAGTCGAAATCACGCTTTTCCGCGCAGTTTTCCACAATCAAAAAGTTCATATTCCTATTCAGGACCTCATGATATTTATGAATCTATCGACAAAAACATCATATTCCGTGTTTTCAGAGCGCTATCTGCAGTTATATGAAGTTTGAAATAAGTCAAAATTACCTTATTCAGAGCAGTTTCAAAGTATCGCAAATCACATAAATCTATCCAATACAACATAATACGGATGGATCCGTCCTCAAATGCACTAAATCTTGCGTTTCCAGCAAGTTATCAGCGTTTTTTCTGAGACTCGTTGAGAAATTTTTGACTCTGTAAATCTGCTCAGAAGAAAGATTTTGCTTCAAAAGTGCGTTATATGGCAGAATTTAGCACCAAATAAATCATATTTTGTGTTTTTAGAGTGCTATTTGCAGTTTTACAAACCTTGGAATAAGTTGAAATCACGCTTTTCCGCGCAAATTTCCACGATCAAAAAGTTCATATTCCTATTCAGGACCTCATAATATGTATGAATCAATCGACAAAAACATCATATTTCGTGTTCTCAGAGCGCTATCTGCAGTTATATGAAGTTTGATATGAGTCAAAATAACCACATTCTGAGCAGTTTCAAAGTATCGCAAATCACATAAATCTATCCAATACAACATAATACGGATGGATCCGTCCTCAAATGCACAAAATTTGCGTTTCCAGCGAGTTATCAGCGTTTTTTCTGGGTCTCGTTGAGGAATTTTCGACTCTGTAAATCTGCTGAAAAGCAAGATTTTGCTTTAAAAGTGCGTTATATAGCAGAATCTAGCACCAAATGCATCATATTTTGTGTTTTTAGAGTGCTATTTGCAGTTTTACAGACTTTGAAATGAGTCGGAATCAAGCTCTTCCGCGCAGATTTTAACAATAAAAAAGTTTATATTCCTATTCAGGACCTCATAATATGTATGAATCAATCGACAAAAACATCATATCCCGTGTTTTCAAAGCGCTACCTGCAGTTATATGGAGTTTGAAATAAGTCAAAATCACCACATTCAGAGCAGTTTCAAAGTATCGCAAATCACATAAATCTATCCAATACAACATAATACGGATGAATCAGTCCTCAAATGCACTGAATTTTGCGTTTCCAGCAGGTTATCAGCGTTTTTTCTGGATCTCGTTGAGAAATTTATGACACTGTAAATCTGCTCAGAAGCAAGATTTTGCTTCAAAAGTGCGTTATATGGCAGAATCTAGCACTAGATACATCATATTTCGTGTTTTTAGAGTGCTATTTGCAGTTTTATAAACTTTGAAATAAGTTGAAATCACGCTTCTCCGCGCAGATTTTCACGTTCAAAAAGTTCATATTCCTATTCAGGACCTCATAATATGTATGATTCAATCGACAAAAACATTATATTCAATGTTTTCAGAGCGCTATCTGCAGTTATATGAAGTTTGAAATAAGTCAAAATTACCACATTCTGAGCTGTTTCAAAGTATCGCAAATCACATAAATCTATCCAATATAACATAATACGCATGAATCCGTCCTCAAATTCACAAAATTTTGCGTTTCCAGCGAATTATCAGCGTTTATTCTGAGTCTCGTTGAGAAATTTTTGACGCTGTGAATCTCCTCAGAAGCAAGACTTTGCTTCAAAAGTACGTTATATGGCAGAATCTAGCACCAAATACATCATATTCCGTGTTTTTAGAGTGCTCTTTGCAGTTTTACAAACTTTGGAATAAGTCTAAATCACGCTTTTCCGCGCAGATTTTCACAATCAAAAAGTTCATATTCCTATTCAGGACCTCATAATATGTATGAATCTATCGACAAAAATATCATATTTCGTGTTTTTGGAGCGCTTTCTGCAGTTATATGAAGTTAGAAAAAAGTCAAAATTACCACATTCTGAGCAGTTTCCAAGTTTCGCAAATCACATAAATCTATCCAATATAACATAATACGCATGGATCCGTCCTCAAATACACAAAATTTTGCGTTTCCGGCAAGTTAGCGTTTTTTCTGAGTCTCGTTGAGAAATTTTTGACTCTGTTTATCTGCTCAGAAGCAAGATTTTGCTTCAAAAGTGCGTTCAATGGCAGAATCTTGCACCAAATACATCACATTTTGTGTTTGAAGAGTGATATTTTGAGTTTTACAGACTTTGGAATAAGTCGATATCACGCTTTTCAGCGCAGATTTTCACAATCAAAAAGTTCTTATTTCTATTCAAGACCTCATAATATGTATGAATCAATCGACGAACACATCATATTTCGTGTTTTCAGAGCGCTATCTGCAGTTATATGAAGTTTGAAATAAGTCAAAATTACCACATTCTGAGCAGTTTTAAACTATCGCAAATCACATAAATCTATCCAATACAACATTATACGCATGAATCCGTCCTCAAATGCAAAAAATTCTGCATTTCCAGCGAGTTATCAGCTTTTTTCCTGAGTCTTGTTGAGAAATTTTTGACTGTTAATCTGCTCAGTAGGAAGATTTTGCTTCAAAAGTGCGTTATATGGCAAAATTTAGCACCAAATACATCATATTAGTGTTTTTAGAGTCCTATTTACAGTTTTACAAACTTTGAAATAAGTCGAAATTATGCTTTTCCGCGCAGATTTTCACAATCAAAAAGTTCATAATCCCATTCAGGACCTCATAATATGTATGAATCTATCGACATAAACATCATATTTCGTGTTTCCAGAGCGCTACCTGCAGTTATATGAAATTTGAAATGAGTCAGAATTACCACATTGTGAGCAGTTTCAAAGTATCGCAAATCACATTAATCTATCCAATACAACATAATACGGATGAATCTGTCCTCAAATGCACTGAATTTTGCGTTTCCAGCAAGTTATCAGCGTTTTTTCTGAGTCTCGTTGAGAAATTTTTGACTCTGTGATTCTGCTCAGAAGCAAGATTTTGCTTTAAAAGTGCGTTATATGGCAGAATCAAGCACCAAATACATCATATTACGTGTTTTCAGAGTGCTATTTGCAGTTTTACAGACTTTGAAATAAGTCGGAATCACGCTTTTCCGTGCAGATTTCAACAATCAAAAAGTTCATATTCCTATTCAGGACCTCATAATATGTTTGAATCTATAGACAAAAACATCATATCCCGTGTTTTCAGAGCGCTATCTGCAGTTATATGAAGTTTGAAATAAGTCAGAATTACCACATTCTGAGCAGTTTCAAAATATCGCGAATCACATAAATTTATCCACTACAACATAATACGCATAAACCCGTCCTCAAATGCACAAAATTTTGCGTTTCCAGCGAGTTATCAGCGTTTTTTCTGAGTCTCGTTAAGAAATTTTTGACTCTGTAAATCTGCTTAGAAGCCAGATTTTGCTTCAAAAGTGCGTTATATGGCAGAATCTGAAACCAAATACATCATATTTCGTGTTTTCAGAGTGCTATTTGCAGTTTTACAGACATTGAAATAAGTCGGAATCACGCTTTTCCGCACAGATTTTAACAATCAAAAAGTTCATATTCCTATTCAGGATCTCATAATATGTATGAATCTATCGACAAAAACATCATATTCCGTGTTTTCAGAGCGCTATCTGCAGTTATATGAAATTTGAAATAAGTCAAAATTATCACATTCTGAGCAGTTTCAAAATATCGCGAATCACATAAATCTATCCACTAAAACATAATACGCATGAATACGTCCTCAAATGCACAAAATTTTGCGTTTCCAGCGAGTTATCAACGTTTTTCTGAGTCTCGTTGAGAAATTTTTGACCCTGTGAATCTGCTCAGAAGCAAGATTTTGCTTCAAAAGTGCGTTAAATGGCAGAATCTAGCAACAAATACATCATATTCCGTGTTTTTAGAGTGCTCTTTGCAGTTTTACAAGCTTTGGAATAAGTCAAAATCACGCTTCTCCGCGCAGATTTTAATAATCAAAAAGTTCATATTCCTATTCAGGACCTGATAATATGTATGAATCTATCGACTAAAACATCATATTTCGTGTTTTCAGAGCGCTATCTGCAGTTATATAAAGTTTGAAATAAGTCAAAATTACCACATTCTGAGCAGTTTCAAAGTATCGCAAATAACATAAATCTATCTAATACAACATAATACGCATGAATCCGTCCTCAAATGCACTAAATTTTGCGTTTCCAGCGAGTTATCAGCGTTTCTCTGAGTCTCGTTGAGAAATTTTTGACTTTGTAAATCTGCTCAGAAGTAAGATTTTGCTTCAAAAGTGCGTTATATGGCAGAATCTAGCACCAAATACATCATATTTCGTGTTTTCAGAGTGCTGTTTGCAGTTTCACAAACTTTGGAATAAGTCAAAATCACGCTTCTCCGCGCAGATTTTTACAATCAAAAGTTCATATTCCTATCCAGGACCTCATAATATGTGTGAATCTATCGACAAAAACATCATATTTCTTGTTTTCAGAGCGCTATCTGCAGTTATATGAAGTTTGAAATAAGTTAAAATTACCACATTCTGAGCAGTTTCAAAGCATCGCAAATCACATGAATCTATCCAATTCTACATAATACGCATGAATCCGTCCTCAGATGCACAAACTTATGCGTTTTCAGCGAGTTATCAGCGTTTTTTCTGAGTATTGTTGACTAATTTTTGACTCTGTAGATCTGCTCAAAAGCAAGATTTTGCTTCAAAAGTGCGTTATATGGCAGAATCTTGCACCAAATACATCATATTTCGTATTTTTTGAATGCTATTTGCAGTTTTACAAACTTTGGAATAAGTTGAAATCACGCTTTTCCGCGCAAATTTTCACGATCAAAAAGTTCATATTCCTATTCAGGACCTCATAATATGTATGAATCAATCGACAGAAACATTATATTTCGTGTTTTCAGAGCGCTATCTGCAGTTATATGAAGTTTGAATTAAGTCAAAATTACCACATTCTGAGCAGTTTCAAAGTATCGCAAATCATATAAATCTATCCAATACAACATAATACGCATGAATTCGTCCTCAAATGCACAAAATTTTGCGTTCCCAGCGAGTTATCAGCGTTTTCTCTGAGTCTTGTTGAGGAATTTTTGACTCTGTAGATCCGCTCAGAAGCGAGATTTTGCTTCAAAAGTGCGTTATATGGCAGAATCTAGCACCAAATACATCATATTTCGTGTTTTTAGAGTGCTATTTGCAGTTTTATAAACTTTGGAATAAGTTGAAATCACGCTTTTCCGCGCAGATTTCCACGATCAAAAAGTTCATATTCCTATTCAGGACCTCATAATATGTATGAATCAATCGACAGAAACATTATATTTCGTGTTTTCAGATCGCTATCTGCAGTTATATGAAATTTGAAATAAGTCAAAATTACCACATTCTGAGCTGTTTCAAAGTATCGCAAATCACATAAATCTATCCAATATAACATAACACGCATGAATCCGTCCTCAAATTCACAAAATTTTGCGTTTCCAGCAAGTTATCAGCGTTTATTCTGAGTCTCGTAGAGAAATTTTTGACTCTGTAAATCTGCTCGGAAGCAAGATTTTGCTTCAAAATTGCGTTATATGGCGGAATCTTGCACCAAATACATCATATTTCGTCTTTTTATACTGCTATTTGCAGTTTTACAAACTCTGCAATAAGTCGAAATCACGCTTTTCCGCGCAGATTTTCACAATCAAAAAGTTCATATTTCCATTCAGAACCTCATAATATATATGGATCAATCGACAAAATATCATATTTCGTGTTTTTAGAGCTTTCTGCTTTCTGCAGTTATTGAAGTTTGAAATAAGTCAAAATTACCACATTCTGAGCAGTTTCAAAGTATCGCAAATCACATAAATCTATCCAGTACAACATAATACGCATGAATCCGTCATCAAATGCACAAAATTTTGCGTTTCCAGCGAGTTATCAGCGTTTTTTCTGAGTCTCGTTGAGAAATTTTTTGACTCTGTAAATCTGCTTAGAAGCAAGATTTTGCTTCAAAAGTGCGTTATATGGCAGAATCTAGCACCAAATACATCATATTTCGTGTTTTTAGAGTGCTATTTACAGTTTTACAAACTTTGGAATAAGTCGAATTCACGCTTTTCCGCGCAGATTTTCACAATCAAAAAGTTCATATTCCTATTTAGGACCTCATAATATGTATGAATCTATCGACAAAAACATCATATTCCGTGTTTTTAGAGCGCTATCTGCAGTTTAATGAAGTTTGAAATAAGTCAAAATTACTACATTCTGAGCAGTTTCAAAGTGACGCAAATCACATAAATCTATCTAATACAACATAATACGCATGAATCCGTCCTCAAATGCACTAAATTCTGCGTTTCCAGCGAGATATAAGCGTTTTTCAGAGTCCCGTTTAGAAATTTTTGACTCTGTGAATCTGCTCAGAAGCAAGATTTTGCTTTACAAGTGCGTTATATGGCAGAATCTAGCACCAAATACATCATATTTCGTGTTTTTAGAGTGCTCTTTGCAGTTTTACAAACTTTGGAATGAGTCAAAACCACGCTTCTCCGCGCAGATTTTCACAATCAAAAAGTTCATATTCCTATTCAGGACCTCATAATATGTATGAATCTATTGACAAGAACATCATATTTCGTGTTTTCAGAGCGCTATCTGCAGTTATATGAAGTTGGAAGAAAGTCAAAATTACCACATTCTGAGCAGTTTCAAAGTATCGCAAATCACATAAATCTATCCAATACAACATAATACGCATGAATCCGTCCTCAAATACACAAAATTCTGCGTTTTCAGCAAGTTATCAGCGTTTTTTCAGAGTCTTGTTGAGGAATTTTCGACTGTAAATCTGCTCAGAATGAAGATTCTGCTTCAAAAGTGCGTTATATGGCAGAAGTTAGCACCAAATACATCATATTAGTGTTTTTAGAGTCCCTATTTGCAGTTTTACAAACTTTAAAATAGGTCGAAATCACGCTTTTCCGCGCAGATTTTCACAATCAAAAAGTTCATATTCGTATTCAGGACCTCATAATATGTATGAATCTATCGACAGAAACATCATATTTTGTGTTTTCAGAGCGCTATCTGCAGTTATATGAAGTTTGAAATAAGTCAAAATTAACTCATTCAGAGCAGTTTCAAAGTATCGCAAATCACATAAATCTATCCAATACAACATAATACAGTTGAATCCGTCCTCAGATGCACTGAATTTTGCGTTTCCAGCAAGTTATCAGCGTTTTCTCTGAGTCTCGTTGAGAAATTTTTGACACTGTAAATCTGCTCAGGAGCAAGATTTTGCTACAAAAGTGCGTTATATGGCAGAATCTAGCACCAAATACATCATATTTCGTGTTTTTAGAGTGCTATTTGCAGTTTTATAAACTTTGGAATAAGTTGGAATCACGCTTTTTCGCGCAAATTTTCACGATCAAAAAGTTCATATTGCTATTCAGGAGCTCATAATATGTATGAATCAATCGACAGAAACATTATATTTCGTGTTTTCAGAGCGCTATCTGCAGTTATATGAAATTTGAAATAAGTCAAAATTACCACATTCTGAGCTGTTTCAATGTATCGCAAATCACATAAATCTATCCAATATAACATAACACGCATGAATCCGTCCTCAAATTCACAAAATTTTGCGTTTCCAGCGAGTTATCAGCGTTTATTCTGAGTCTCGTTGAGAAATTTTTGACTCTGTAAATCTGCTCGGAAGCAAGATTTTGCTTCAAAAGTGCGTTATATAGCAGAATCTTGCACCAAATACATCATATTTCGTATTTCTATACTGCTATTTGCAGTTTTACAAACTTTGCAATAAGTCGAAGTCACGCTTTTCCGCGCAGATTTTCACAATCAAAAAGTTCATATTTCTATTCAGAACCTCATAATATATATGGATCAATCGACAAAAACATCATATTTCGTGTTTTAAGAGCTCTTTCTGCAGTTATTTAAGTTTGAAATAAGTTAAAATTACCACATTCTGAGCAGTTTCAAAGTATCGCAAATCACATGAATCTATCCAATACAACATAATACGCATCAATCCGTCCTTAAATGCACAAAATTTTGCGTTTCCAGCGAGTTATCAGCGTTTCTTCTGAGTCTCGTTGAGAAGTTTTTGACTCTGTAAATCTGCTTAAAAGTAAGATTTTGCTTCAAAAGTGCGTTATATAACAGAATCTAGCACCAAATACATCATATTTCGTGTTTTTAGAGTGCTATTCACAGTTTTACAGACTTCCAAATAAGTCGGAATCACGCTTTTCCGTGCAGATTTTTACAAACAAAAAGTTCATATTTCCATTCAGGACCTCATAGTATGTATGAATCTATCGACAAAAACATCATATCCCGTGTGTTCAGAGCGCTATCTGCAGTTATATGAAGTTTGAAATAAGTCAAAATTACCACATTCTGAGCAGTTCAAAGTATCGCGAATCACATAAATCTATCCAATATAACATAATACGCATGAAGCCGTTCTCAAATTCACAAAATTTTGCGTTTCCAGCAAGTTATCAGCGTTTATTCTGAGTCTCGTTGAGAAATTTTTGACTCTGTAAATCTGCTCGGAAGCAAGATTTTGCTTCAAAAGTGCGTTATATGGCAGAATCTTGCAACAAATACATCATATTTCGTATTTCTATACTGCTATTTGCAGTCTTAGAAACTTTGCAATAAGTCTAAATCACGCTTTTCCGCGCAGATTTTCACAATAAAAAAGTTCATATTTCTATTCAGAACCTCATAATATATATGGATCAATCGACAAAAACATCATATTTCGTGTTTTCAGAGCTCTTTCTGCAGTTATTTAAGTTTGAAATAAGTCAAAATTACCACATTCTGAGCAGTATCAAAGTATCGCAAATCACATGAATCTATCCAATACAACATAATACGCATCAATCCGTCCTCAAATGCACAAAATTTTGCGTTTCCAGCGAGTTATCAGCGTTTTTTCTGAGTCTCGTTGAGAAATTTTTGACTCTGTAAATCTGCTTAGAAGTAAGATTTTGCTTCAAAAGTGCGTTATACGGCAGAAACTAGCACCAAATACATCATATTTCGTGTTTTTAGAGTGCTATTTGCAGTCTTACAAACTTTGGAATAAGTCGAATTCACGCTTTTCCGCGCAGATTTTCACAATCAAAAAGTTCATATTCCTATTTAAGACCCCATAATATGTATGAATCTATCGACAAAAACATCATATTACGTGGTTTCAGAGCGCTATCTGCAGTTATATGAAGTTTGAAATAAGTCAAAATTACCACATTCTGAGCAGTTTTAAAGTATCGCAAGTCACATAAATCTATCCAATACAATATAATACGCATGAATCCGTCCTCAAATACACAAAATTCTGCGTTTCCAGCAAGTTATCAGCGTTTTTTCTGAGTCTTGTTGAGAAATTTTCGACTGTGAATCTGCTCAGAATGAAGATTCTGCTTCAAAAGTGCGTTATATGGCAGAAGTTAGCACCGAATACATCATATTAGTGTTTTTAGAGTCCTATTTGCAGTTTTACAAACTTTAAAATAAGTCGAAATCACGCTTTTCCGCGCAGATTTTCACAATCAAAAAGTTCATATTTCTATTCAGGACCTCATAATATATATGGATCAATCGACAAAAACATCATATTTCGTGTTTTCAGAGCTCTTTCTGCAGTTATATGAAGTTTGAAATAAGTCAAAATTACCACATTCTGAGCAGTTTCAAAATATCGCAAATCACATAAATCTATCCAATACAACATAATACGCATGAATCCGTCCTCAAATGCACAAAATTTTGCGTATCCAGCAAGTACTCAGCGTTTTTTCTGAGTCTCGTTGAAAAATTTTTGACTCTGTAAATCTGCTTAGAAGCAAGATTTTGCTTTAAAAGTGCGTTATATGGCAGAATCTAGCACCAAATACATCATATTTCGTGTTTTTAGAGTGCTATTTGCAGCTTCACAGACTTTGAAATAAGTCGGAATCACGCTTTCCCGCGCAGATTTTAACAATCAAAAAGTTCATATTCCTATTTAGGACCTCATAATATGTATGAATCTATCGACAAAAACATCATATCCCGTGTTTTCAGAGCGCTATCTGTAGGTGTATGAAGTTTGAAATAAGTCAAAATTACCACATTCTGTGCAGTTTCAAAGTATCGCGAATCACATAAATCTATCCGATACAACATAATACGCATGGATCCATCCTCAAATGCATTGAATCTTGCGTTTTCTGCGAGTTATCAGCGTTTTTTCTGAGTCTCGTTGAGAAATTTTTGACTCTGTAAATCTGCTCAGAAGCAAGATCTTGCTTCAAAAGTGCGATATATGGCAGAATCTAGCACCAATTACATCATATTTTGTGTTTTTTAGAGTTCTATTTGCAGTTTTACAAACTATGGAATCAGTCGGAATCACGCTTTTTCGCGCAGATTTTCACAATCAAAAAGTTCATATTCCTATACAGGACCTCATAATATGTATGAGTCTTCCGACAAAAACATCATATTTCGTGTTTTCAGAGCGCTATCTGCAGTTATATGAAGTTTGAAATGAGTCAAAAAAACCATATTCTGAGTAGTTTCAAAGCATCGCAAATCACATAAATCTATCCAATACAACATAGTACGCATGAATCTGTTCCCAAATGCACAAAATTTTGCGTATCCAGCAGGTACTCAGCGTTTTTTCTGAGTCTCGTTGAGAAATTTTTGACTCTGTTAATCTGCTCAGAAGCAGGATTTTGCTTCAAAAGTGCGTTATATGGCAGAATCTAGCACCAAATACATCATATTTTGTGTTTTTAGAGTGCTATTTGCAGTTTTACAAACCTTGGAATTAGTCGAAATCACGCTTTTCAGCGCACATTTCAACAATCAAAAATTTCATATTCCTTCTCAGGACCTCATAATATGTATGAATCAATAAACAAAATCATCATATTTTGTGTTTTCAGAGCGCTATATACAGTTATATGTAGTTTGAAATGTGTCAAAATTACCACATCCTGAGCAAATTTAAAGTATCGCAAATCACATAAATCTATCCAATACAACATAAAACGCATTAATCCGTCCTCAAATGCACAAAATTTTGCGTATCCAGCAAGTACTCAGCGTTTTTTCTGAGTCTCGTTGAGAAATTTTTGACTCTGTAGATCTGCTCAGAAGCAAGATTTTGCTTCAAAAGTGCGTTATATGGCAGAATCTAGCACCAAATACATCATATTTTGTGTTTTCAGAGTGCTATTTGCAGTTTCACAAACTTTGGAATGAGTCGAAATCACGCTTTTCAGCGCAGATTTCAACAATCAAGAAGTATATATTCCTCATCAGGCCCTCATAATATGTATGAATCTATCGACAAAAACATCATATTTCGTGTTTTCAGAGCGCTATCTGCAGTTATATGAAGTTTGAAATAAGTCAAAATTACCACATTCTGAGCAGTTTCAAAGTATCGCAAATCACATGAATCTATCCAATACAACATAATACGCATGAATCCGCTCTTAAATGCACAAAATATTGCATTTCCAGCGAGTTATCAGCGTTATTTCTGAGTCTCGTTGAGAAATTTTTGACTCTGTAAACCTGCTCAGAAGCAGGATTTTGCTTCAAAAGTACGTTATATGGCAGAATATAGCACCAAATACATCATAATTCGTGCTTCTAGAGTGCTCTTTGCAGTTTTACAAACTTTGGAATAAGACGAAATCACGCTTTTCCGCGCAGACTTTCACGATCAGAAAGTTCATATTCCTATTCAGGACCTCATAATATGTATGAATATATCGAGAAAAACATCATATTTCGTGTTTCCAGAGCGCCATCTGCAGTTATATTAAGTTTGAAATAAGTCAAAATTACCACATTCTGAGCAGTTTCAAAGTATCGCAAATCACATAAATCTATCCGATACAACATAATACGCATGAATCCGTCCTCAAATGCACTGAATTTCGCGTTTCCAGCAAGTTATCAGCGTTTTTCTGTGCCTTGTTGAAAAGTGTTTGGCTCTGTTAATCTGCTCAGAAGTAGGATTTTGCTTCAGAAGTGCGTTATATGGCAGAATCTAGCACCAAATACATCATATTTCGTATTTTTAGAATGCTATTTGCAGTTTTACAAACTTTGGAATAAGTCGAAAACTGCTTTTCCGCGCAGATATTCACAATCAAAAAGTCCATATTTCTATTCAGGACCTCATAATATATATGGATCAATCGACAAAAACATCATATTTTGTGTTTTCAGAGCTCTTTCTGCAGTTATTGAAGTTTAAAATAAGTCAAAATCACCACATTCTGAGCAGTTTAAAAGTATCGCAAATCACATAAATCTATCCGATACAACATTATACGCATGAATCCGTCCTCAAATGCACAAAATTTTGCGTTTCCAGCGAGTTATCAGCGTTTTTTCTGAGTCCCGTTGAGAAATTTTTGACTCTGTAAATTTGCTTAGAAGCAAGATTTTGCTTCAAAAGAGCGTTATATGGCAGAATCTAGCACCAAATACATCATATTTCGTGTTTTTAGAGTGCTATTTAAAGTTTTACAGACTTTCAAATAAGTCGGAATCACGCTTTTCCTTACGGATTTTAACAATCAAAAAGTTCATATTCCTATTCAGGACCTCATAATATGTATGAATCTATCGACAAAAACATCATATCCCGTGTTTTCAGAGCGGTATCTGCAGTTATATGAAGTTTGAGATAAGTCAAAATTACCACATTCTGAGCAATTCAAAGTATCGCGAATCACATAAATCTATCCAATACAACATAATACGCATGAATCTGTCCTCGAATGCACAAAATTAAGCGTTTCCAGCGAGTTATCAGCGTTTCTTCTAAGTCTCGTAAAGAAATTTTTGACACTGTAAATCTGCTCAGAAGCCTGATTTTGCTTCAAAAGTGCGTTATATGGCAAAATCCAGCACCAAATACATCATATTCCGTGTTTTTAGAGTGCTATTTGCAGTCTTACAAACTTTGGAATAAGTCGAATTCACGCTTTTCCGCGCAGATTTTCACAATCAAAAAGTTTATATTCCTAATCAGAATCTCATAATATGTATAAATCTATCGACAAAAAACATCATATTTCGTCTTTTCAGAGCGCTATCTGCAGTTATATGAAGTTTGAAATAAGTCAGAATTACCTCATTCTGAGCAGTTTAAAAGTATCGCAAATCACATAAACCTATCCAATACAACATAATACGCATGAATCCGTCCTCGAATGCACAAAATTTCGCGTTTCCAGCAAGTTATTAGCGTTTTTCCTGAGTCTCGTTGAGAGATTTTTGACTCTGTAAATCTGCTTAGAAGCAAGATTTTGCTTCAAAAGTGCGTTATATTGCAGAATCTAGCACCAAATACACCATATTACACCATATTCCGTGTTTTTAGAGTGCTATTTGCAGTTTTACAAACTTTGGAATAAGTCGAAATCACGCTTTTCCAGGCAGATTTTCACAATCAAAAGTTCATATTCCTATCCAGGACCTCATAATATTCTGTATGATCTATCGACAAAAACATCATATTTCGTGTTTTCAGAGCGCTATCTGCAGTTATATGAAGTTTGAAAATAAGTCAAAATTACCACATTCTGAGCAGTTTCAAAGTATCGCGAATCACATAAATCTATCCAATACAACATAATACGCATTAATCCGTCCTCAAATGCACAAAATTTTGCGTTTCCAGCAAGTTATCAGCTTAATTTCTGAGTCTTGTTGAGGAATTTTTGACTCTGTAAATCTGCTTAGAAGCCAGATTTTGCTTCAAAAGTGCGTTATATGGCAGAATCTAGCACCAAATACACCATATTCCGTGTTTTTAGAGTGCTATTTGGAGTTCTACAAACTTTGGAATAAGTCGAAATCACGCTTTTCCAGGCAGATTTTCACGATCAGAAAGTTCATATTCCTATCTAGGACCTCATAATATGTATGGATCTATCGACAAAAACAACATATTTCTTGTTTTCAGAGCGCTATCTGCAGTTATATGAAGTTTGGAATAAGTCAAAATTACCACATTCTGAGCAGTTTCAAACTATCGCAAATCACATAAATCTATCCAATACAACATGAAAACGCATGAATCCGTCCTCAAATGCACAAAATTTTGCATTTCCAGCAAGTTATCAGCGTTTTTTCTGAGTCTCGTTGAGAAATTTTTGACTCTGTAAATCTGCTCAGAAGCAAGATTTTGCTTCAAAAGTCCGTTATATGGCAGAATAGAGCATCAAATACATCATATTTCTTGTTTTTAGAGTGCTATTTGCAGTTTTACAAACTTTGGAATAAGTCGAAATCACGCCTCTCCGCGCAGATTTTCACAATCAAAAAGTTCATATTCCCATTCAGGACCTCATAATATATATAAAAATATCGACAAAAACATCATATTCCGTGTTTTCAGAGCGCTATCTGCAGTTATATGAAGTTTGAAATAAGTCAAAATCACCACATTCTGAGCAGTTTCAAAGTATCGCGAATCACATAAATCTATCTAATACAACATAATACGCATGAATCCGTTCTCAAATGCACAAAATTTTGCGTTTCCAGCAAGTTATCAGCGTTATTTCTGAGTCTTGTTGAGAAATTTCTGACTCTGTAAATCTGCTTAGAAGCCAGATTTTGCTTCAAAAGTGCGTTATATGGCAGAATCTAGCACCAAATACACAATATTTCGTGTTTTTTAGAGTGCTATTTGAAGTTCTACAAACTTTGGAATAAGTCGAAATCACGCTTTTCCAGGCAGATTTTCACAATCAGAAAGTTCATATTCCTATCTAGGACCTCATAATATGTATGAATCTATCGACAAAAACAACATATTTCGTGTTTTCAGAGCGCTATCTGCAGTTATATGAAGTTTGAAATAAGTCAAAATTACCACATTCTGAGCAGTTTCAAACTATCGCAAATCACATAAATCTATCCAATACAACATAATACGCATGAATCCGTCCTTAAATGCACAGAATTTTGCATTTCCAGCAAGTTATCAGCGTTTTTTCTGAGTCTCGTTGAGAAATTTTTGACTTTGTATATCTGCTCAGAAGCAAGATTTTGCTCCAAAAGTTTGTTATATGGCAGAATCAAGCACCAAATACATCATATTTCTTGTTTTTAGAGTGCAATTTGCAGTTTTACAAACTTTGGAATAAGTCGAAATCACGCTTTTCTGCGCAGATTTTCACAATCAAAAAGTTCATATTCCCATTCAGGACCTCATAATATGTATGAATCTATTGACAAAAACATCATATTCCGTGTTTTCAGAGCGCTATCTGCAGTTATATGAAGTTTGAAATAAGTCAAAATTACCACATTCTGAGCAGTTTCATAGTATCGCGAATCACATAAATCTGTCCAATACAACATAATACGCATAAATCCGTCCTCAAATGCACAAAATTTTGCGTTTCCAGCGAGTTATCAGCGTTTTTTCTGAGTCTTGTTGAGAAAATTTTGACTCTGTAAATCTGCTTAGAAGCCAGATTTTGCTTCAAAAGTGCGTTATATGGCAGAATCTAGCACCAAATACACCATATTCCGTGTTTTTTAGAGTGCTATTTGCAGTTTTACAAACTTTGGAATAAGTCGAAATCACGCTTTTCCAGGCAGATTTTCACAATCAAAAGTTCATATTCCTATCCAGGACCTCATAATATGTATGAATCTATCGACAAAAACATCATATCTCGTGTTTTCAGAGCGCTATCTGCAGTTATATGAAGTTTGAAATAAGTCAAAATTACCACATTCTGAGCAGTCTCAAAGTTCCGCATATCTCATAAATCTATCCAATACAACATAATATGCATGAATTCGTCCTCAAATGCACAAAATTTTGCGTCTCCAGCGAGTTATCAGTGTTTTTCCTGAGTCTCGTTGAGAAATTTTTGACTCTGTAAATCTGCTCAGAAGCAGTATTTTACTTCAAAAGTGCGTTATATGGCAGAATCTAGCACCAAATACATCATATTCTGTGTTTTCAGAGTGCTATTTGCAGTTTTACAAACTTTGGAATAAGTCGAAATCACGCTTTTCAGCGCAGATTTCCACAATCAAAAAGTTCATATTCCCATTCAGGACCACATAATATGTATGAATCTATCGACAAAAAACATCATATTCCGTGTTTTCAGAGCGCTATCTGCAGTTATATGAAGTTTGAAATAAGTCAAAATTACCACATTCTGAGCAGTTTCAAAGTATCGCGAATCACATAAATCTATCAAATACAACATAATACGCATTAATCCGTCCTCAAATGCAGAAAATTTTGCGTTTCCAGCAAGTTATCAGCGTTATTTCTGAGTCTTGTTGAGAAATTTTTGACTCTGTAAATCTGCTTAGAAGCCAGATTTTGCTTTAAAAGTGCGTCATATGGCAGAATCTAGCACCAAATACCCAATATTCCGTGTCTTTAGAGTGCTATTTGAAGTTTTACAAACTTTGGAATAAGTCGAAAATCACGCTTTTCCAGGCAAATTTCCACAATCAAAAAGTTTATATTCCTATCCAGGACCTCATAATATGTATGAATCTATCGACAAAAACGACATATTTCGTGTTTTCAGAGCGCTATCTGCAGTTATATGAAGTTTGAAATAAGTCAAAATAACCACATTCTGAGGAGTTTCAAAGTATGACAAATCACATAAATCTATCCAATACAACATAATACGCATGAATATGTCCTTAAATGCACGGAATTTTGCGTTCCCAACGAGTTATCAGCGTTTTTTCTGAGTCTCGTTGAGAAATTTTTGACTCTGTAAATCTGCTCAGAAGCAAGATTTTGCTTCAAAAGTGCGTTATATGGCAGAATCTAGCACCAAATACATCATATTTCGTGTTTTCAGAGTGCTATTTGCCGTTTTACAAACTTTGGAATAAGTCGAAATCACGCTTTTCTGCGCAGATTTTCACAATCAAAAAGTTCATATTCCCATTCAGGACCTCATAATATGTATGAATCTATCGACAAAAACATCATATTCCGTGTTTTCAGAGCGCTATCTGCAGTTATATGAAGTTTGAAATAAGTCAAAATTACCACATTCTGAGCAGTTTCAAATATCGCGAATCACATAAATCTATCCAATACAACATAATACGCATGAATCCGTCCTCAAATGCACAAAATTTTGCGTTTCCAGCGAGTTATCAGCGTTTTTTCTGAGTCTTGTTGAGAAAATTTTGACTCTGTAAATCTGCTTAGAAGCTAGATTTTGCTTCAAAAGTGCGTTATATGGCAGAATCTAGCACCAAATACACCATATTCCGTGTTTTTAGAGTGCTATTTGCAGTTTGACAAACTTTGGAATAAGTCGAAATCACGCTTTTCCAGGCAGATTTTCACAATCAAAAGTTCATATTCCTATCCAGGACCTCATAATATGTATGAATCTATCGACACAAACATCATATTTCGTGTTTTCAGAGCGCTATCTGCAGTTATATGGAGTTTGAAATAAGTCAAAATTACACATTCTGAGCAGTTTCAAAGTTCCGCATATCACATAAATCTATCCAATACAACATTATACGCATGAATCCGTCCTCAAATGCACAAAATTTTGCGTCTCCAGCGAGTTATCAGTGTTTTTCCTGAGTCTCGTTGAGAAATTTTTGACTCTGTAAATCTGCTCAGAAGCAGTATTTCGCTTCAAAAGTGCGTTATATGGCAGAATCTGGCACCAAATACATCATATTCTGTGTTTTTTAGAGTGCTGTTTGCAGTTTCAAACTTTGGAATAAGTCGAAATCACGCTTTTCAGCGCAGATTTCCACAATCAAAAAATTCATATTCTCATTCAGGGACCACATAATATGTATGAATCTATCGACAAAAACTTCATATTCCGTGTTTTCAGAGCGCTATCTGCAGTTATATTAAGTTTGAAATAAGTCAAAATTACCACATTCTGAGCAGTTTCAAAGTATCGCGAATCACATAAATCTATCCAATACAACATAATACGCATGAATCCGTCCTCAAATGCACAAAATTTTGCGTCTCCAGCAAGTTATCAGTGTTTTTCCTGAGTCTCGTTGAGAAATTTTTGACTCTGTAAATCTGCTTAGAAGCAAGATTTTGCTTCAAAAGTGCGTTATATGTCCAGAATCTAGCACCAAATACATCATTTTCTGTGTTTTTAGAGTGCTATTTGCAGTTTCACAAACTTTGGAATAAGTCGAAATCACGCTTTTCAGCGCAGATTTCCACAATCAAAAAGTTCATATTCCCATTCAGGACCACATAATATGTATGAATCTATCGACAAAAACATCATATTCCGTGTTTTCAGAGCGCTATCTGCAGTTATATGAAGTTTGAAATAAGTCAAAATTACCACATTCTGAGCAGTTCCAAAATTCCGCATATCACATAAATCTATCCAATACAACATAATACGCATGAATCCGTCCTCAAATGCACAAAATTCTGCGTCTCCAGCGAGTTATCAGTGTTTTTCCTGAGTCTCGTTGAGAAATTTTTGACTCTGTAAATCTGCTCAGAAGCAGTATTTTGCTTCAAAAGTGCGTTATATGCAGAATCTAGCACCAAATACATCATTCTCTGTGTTTTTAGAGTGCTATTTGCAGTTTTACAAACTTTGGAATAAGTCGAAATCACGCTTTTCAGCGCAAATTTCCACAATCAAAAAGTTCATATTCCCATTCAGGACCGCATAATATGTATGAATCTATCGACAAAAACATCATATTCCGTGTTTCCAGAGCGCTATCTGCAGTTATATGAAGTTTGAAATAAGTCAAAATTACCACATTCTGAGCAGTTTCAAAGTATCGCGAATCACATAAATCTATCAAATACAACATAATACGCATTAATCCGTCCTCAAATGCAGAAAATTTTGCGTTTCCAGCAAGTTATCAGCGTTATTTCTGAGTCTTGTGAGAAATTTTTGACTTTGTAAATCTGTTTAGAAGCCAGATTTTGCTTTAAAAGGTGCGTCATATGGCAGAATCTAGCACCAAATACACAATATTCCGTGTCTTTAGAGTGCTATTTGAAGTTTTACAAACTTTGGAATAAGTCGAAATCACGCTTTTCCAGGCAAATTTCCACAATCAAAAAGTTCATAATCCATATCCAGGACCTCATAATATGTATGAATCTATCGACAAAAACAACATATTTCGTGTTTTCAGAGCGCTATCTGCAGTTATATGAAGTTTGAAATAAGTCAAAATAACCACATTCTGAGGAGTTTCAAAGTATCACAAATCACATAAATCTATCCAATACAACATAATACCCATGAATATGTCCTTGAATGCACGGAATTTTGCGTTCCCAACGAGTTATCAGCGTTTTTTTCTGAGTCTCGTTGAGAAATTTTTGACTCTGTAAATCTGCTCAGAAGCAAGATTCTGCTTCAAAAGTGCGTTATATGGCAGAATCTAGCACCAAATACACCATATTCCGTGTTTTTAGAGTGCTATTTGCAGTTTGACAAACTTTGGAATAAGTCGAAATCACGCTTTTCC
Source organism: Dromius quadrimaculatus (assembly GCA_963989225.1). Lineage (NCBI taxonomy): Eukaryota > Metazoa > Arthropoda > Insecta > Coleoptera > Carabidae > Dromius > Dromius quadrimaculatus. The sequence goes on from CAXDIG010000160.1 coordinate 170,918, forward strand.
AGGCAGATTTTTCACAATCAAAAGTTCATATTCCTATCCAGGACCTCATAATATGTATGAATCTATCGACAAAAACATCATATTTCGTGTTTTCAGAGCGCTATCTGCAGTTATATGGAGTTTGAAATAAGTCAAAATTACCACATTCTGAGCAGTTTCAAAGTTCCGCATATCACATAAATCTATCCAATACAACATAATACGCATGAATCCGTCCTCAAATGCACAAAATTTTGCGTCTCCAGCGAGTTATCAGTGTTTTTCCTGAGTCTCGTTGAGAAATTTTTGACTCTGTAAATCTGCTCAGAAGCAGTATTTCGCTTCAAAAGTGCGTTATATGGCAGAATCTGGCACCAAATACATTATATTCTGTGTTTTTAGAGTGCTATTTGCAGTTTTACAAACTTTGGAATAAGTCGAAATCACGCTTTTCAGCGCAGATTTCCACAATCAAAAAGTTCATATTCTCATTCGGGACCACATAATATGTATGAATCTATCGACAAAAACATCATATTCCGTGTTTTCAGAGCGCTATCTGCAGTTATATGAAGTTTGAAATAAGTCAAAATTACCACATTCTGAGCAGTTTCAAAGTATCGCGAATCACATAAATCTATCCAATACAACATAATACGCATGAATCCGTCCTCAAATGCACAAAATTTTGCGTCTCCAGCAAGTTATCAGTGTTTTCCCTGAGTCTTGTTGAGAAATTTTTGACTTTGTAAATCTGCTTAGAAGCAAGATTTTTGCTTCAAAAGTGCGTTATATGGCAGAATCTAGCACCAAATACATCATTTTCTGTGTTTTTAGAGTGCTATTTGCAGTTTCACAAACTTTGGAATAAGTCGAAATCACGCTTTTCAGCGCAGATTTCCACAATCAAAAAGTTCATATTCCCATTCAGGACCACATAATATGTATGAATCTATCGACAAAAACATCATATTCCGTGTTTTCAGAGCGCTATCTGCAGTTATATGAAGTTTGAAATAAGTCAAAATTACCACATTCTGAGCAGTTCCAAAATTCCGCATATCACATAAATCTATCCAATACAACATAATACGCATGAATCCGTCCTCAAATGCACAAAATTTTGCGTCTCCAGCGAGTTATCAGTGTTTTTCCTGAGTCTCGTTGAGAAATTTTTGACTCTGTAAATCTGCTCAGAAGCAGTATTTTGCTTCAAAAGTGCGTTATATGGCAGAATCTAGCACCAAATACATCATTCTCTGTGTTTTTAGAGTGCTATTTGCAGTTTTACAAACTTTGGAATAAGTCGAAATCACGCTTTTCAGCGCAAATTTCCACAATCAAAAAGTTCATATTCCCATTCAGGACCGCATAATATGTATGAATCTATCGACAAAAACATCATATTTCGTGTTTTCAGAGCGCTATCTGCAGTTATATGGAGTTTGAAATAAGTCAAAATTACCACATTCTGAGCAGTTTCAAAGTTCCGCATATCACATAAATCTATCCAATACAACATAATACGCATGAATCCGTCCTCAAATGCACAAAATTTTGCGTCTCCAGCGAGTTATCAGTGTTTTTCCTGACTCTCGTTGAGAAATTTTTGACTCTGTAAATCTGCTCAGAAGCAGTATTTCGCTTCAAAAGTGCGTTATATGGCAGAATCTGGCACCAAATACATTATATTCTGTGTTTTTAGAGTGCTATTTGCAGTTTTACAAATTTTGGAATAAGTCGAAATCACGCTTTTCAGCGCAGATTTCCACAATCAAAAAGTTCATATTCTCATTCAGGACCACATAATATGTATGAATCTATCGACAAAAACATCATATTTCGTGTTTTCAGAGCGCTATCTGCAGTTATATGGAGTTTGAAATAAGTCAAAATTACCACATTCTGAGCAGTTTCAAAGTTCCGCATATCACATAAATCTATCCAATACAACATAATACGCATGAATCCGTCCTCAAATGCACAAAATTTTGCGTCTCCAGCGAGTTATCAGTGTTTTTCCTGAGTCTCGTTGAGAAATTTTTGACTCTGTAAATCTGCTCAGAAGCAGTATTTCGCTTCAAAAGTGCGTTATATGGCAGAATCTGGCACCAAATACATTATATTCTGTGTTTTTAGAGTGCTATTTGCAGTTTTACAAACTTTGGAATAAGTCGAAATCACGCTTTTCAGCGCAGATTTCCACAATCAAAAAGTTCATATTCTCATTCAGGACCACATAATATGTATGAATCTATCGACAAAAACATCATATTCCGTGTTTTCAGAGCGCTATCTGCAGTTATATGAAGTTTGAAAATAAGTCAAAATTACCACATTCTGAGCAGTTTCAAAGTATCGCGAATCACATAAATCTATCCAATACAACATAATACGCATGAATCCGTCCTCAAAATGCACAAAATTTTGCGTCTCCAGCAAGTTATCAGTGTTTTTCCTGAGTCTTGTTGAGAAATTTTTGACTTTGTAAATCTGCA